>JAULBP010109776.1:0-10123 GCA_032355345.1 Lepetodrilus pustulosus | reverse complement strand
CCGTGTCACACAGTTCTGTACAATGTTCCCTCCGTGTCACACAGTTCTGTACAATGTTCCCTCCGTGTCACACAGTTCTGTACAATGTTCCCTCCGTGTCACACAGTTATATACAATGTTCCCCCCGTGTCACACAGTTCATCCAGCGGCCAGGCCAGGAGGCGATCGAGCTGCTCCAGCTGACCATCCCCAGCCACGCCATGATGTACCTCCAGGCCCTCATCTTCTACCTCCGCCAGAACCTGCTGCAGTTCCTCCACACCCCCAACTACGTCGACGCCGCGCCAGAGTTCCACTTCCAGGTAACAAACACAGAATATTTATTGTGAATACTGTAAAACAGTTCATTTACGTGGATACAAATTGCACGCAACTGCCAAAATTGATATTTTCAGAGAAATTAATTTACAGACATGGATGCAAATTACATACAACTGCCAAAACTTACATATTTGCATAAATTAATTTATACAGATTTACAAAAACATTTATATATATTTTTAATTGAAAAATAAATTGCTCATATGATCCACATGAATATTCAATGTTTTTGTTTCTTATGTGTTTCTTATGAATAAAAGAACATAAAATACCAAAATTATTCACAACTTTCATAATCGAGTTTAGTACTTTGTTTATTCCCTTACAAATACATTCGACTCCTGTTTATCCAGCCAGATGCATTCCTGGTAAAATTGTGCAAATAACTAATTTTCCAGATACCTGAGTCATTTTACAGTAAAAACCGTGTGTAGCGAGGGAACCGGATATCCGAACTCCGGATAAACAGGGGACCACTGTAACGACATGAAATGAAGTAGTTCTTGATTTTGTGTGCAGTTTAGACTAGTATTTAGGCCTTGCATACATACAATTTTCAGATTGACAGCTTCACAGTATTCATACATTCATTGTTAATAGACGTTTTTGAATTTAACCTTGAATAGCAGTTTTCTGATTTTACATTTATTGTTTTTTGATGCAGGAGCAGGTTGAGGGTCGTACTGAGGCCATACCACAGGAGAACGTGTTTCTGTATCTACGGCCACAGGCTGTGGGAGGCAAAGGTAACTGTTGAGTGTCTGGCAGATATTTCGTATAGCATTGAAGAATATCTGTCATAGACCATGTCTTGCAGTAGAGCCCTATTACATTGTACAAGAAAAAGAAAATATTGGAAAAATCTAATTATTATACAGTGTCCCCTTGATTTTAACACTTTTCGATACTGAGCGGATTTGGATATAAGGTGGGGTCAGATGTGGATCCAATTTTTACTTTTCTTATTTACCTGTACTATCGTATAAGGCTGGTACTATAAGGCATGGGGTATATCATGGACCCCAACTTCAGTGTTATATCGAGGGGACACTGTAACAGTAAATTAATAATTTGTTGGAAGAAAGCACAATGGTAGAAAGTGTGGACCAGAACCAAATGCCCAGGGTTCAAATCCTGAGCCTGAAATTACGATACGTTTTGATTGCGATTTATTGCTCAAGAACAAATTTTATAATTATATGAATTTGTGAACATTAAGCATGAAATCATACTCGGGAACGTTTCATTATCTCCGTGGCTGTCCTGGGAACCGGCATCAATGTTTGCGAAAGTTAACTTTCTGATACGATCATGATAGTAACTGTGTTTATACCATAGTAATGCAGGTACCATTCTTGGTCTGTCGGTACCAGCTGGGGTGCGTTCAGGACGTGCTACTTTTCTCTACATTTCTCTACGCTACTTTTCTAAAAGTAGTAGTAGTAGGAAGAGTAGGAAAATAGCAGGAAATTGGTTTGCGCATGCGTGCAGTCCATTCACTTCATGCTTTGACTTTTCCTACTATTTCCTACAAAACACTACGGGCTCAAAAACTGAAGTAAAAAGTAGCACTACGTAGTACTACATGTGTTGGCTGAATGGTTGTTGGAGCACTTCGTAGAGAAAAGTAGAACACCCCTGGTGTTTGCAGGTTTACTGCAACATTCAACATTACAGATGTTGCAGGTTTCATCCTGCCCTAAACAGACAAGCCTTGATATAAGTGAAGGAATCTTTAAAGTGACTCTAAACCACAATTTAAAAAAATAAATAAATAAAATAATGACGCTCTCTTCATTTTCTGTGTACTCTACCTGTCTGCATGTACGTAAAGGTGTGGTGTGTTGCCTGTCGCCCAGGTATCGCCTGCATCAGTCTGTCGCTGGTGGACGGCACCGGCTGTCCGGTCAAGCTGCTGAGTTGTCCCCGGCCGTGCACCGTGTCTGCCAGCAAGGTCCAAAGTCCGGAAGAGTTCGAGTGTTTGATGGACACCACCATACATCAAGCTAACCGTTCACCGTCACGACCAGGTAGGCTTCACTAAAGTGTGTCGAAGGTTTTAGAAAACATTGGTTAATAACCAAAATTAAGTAAAATATAAATTTTATGTACATTCTTTTTTTAAAACGATCCTTTACAATATTTCACTTTCTATATTCAATAGTTTTTATAGGTATAATATGATTTATTCAATAGGGAGGTTAAGTCTTGTCTGGTGTTATTTCCAGTCTGGAATGTGACGGGTTTTTTTTGTGATGTCATAATGGATTGTTGTGCATTTAGAATTTTGACAAGTTTATGTCACTGGATATTTAATGAATCTCGAGCTATCTCATGTCTACTTACCGGTACTTTCCCTATTTCTAATTTAATCCTTTTCAAATTTTGTCTTTTTTTTATCAGTGAAAATTGTGGTTTGAAATATTGTTAGCCAATGACCATAAGCAAGGATGTTATTTTTGTTAAATTTCAATACTTTGGAATTGAGATTGTTACATAGATAATCAACTGTCTTTCTCCTGTTTCTTTAATAAAAACATAAACTTCTCACAGTAAAGGAGAGAAAATTTGGAGTGTGATATACACAAATGACCATTTCCATTCTGTTTACCCCCAGGTCCGACGGCCCTTATACAGTTCAAGATCTGGGAGAGTGGGAACTCTGACCTGAAGTCACTGAGGGAGAAGCTGTTGCTGGGGGTGCGGCACGCCCTGTGCGACGTGGTCATGGAGTACTACCTGCTGACCGCCCCCGTGTGCTGCGTCCCCCGACACCTCCAGGAGGGACACCCGGGGCCCCTGTGCTCCGTGCCCAACTCGCCCACCAGCCCAAAAGGTGAGGTGATGAAACCCCTGGGTGATTTGTGTACGGTGGTTCTATAGCACAATAGAGTTTTAACCTGGAGAGCAGTAGGTCAAGGTCAAGGTTGGAGCTCCAGCCACATCATACCTAGAGACGTTAAAAGGTGGTACTTGTTGTTCCCCTGCTTGACACAGCATTACAAAGATAAAGCAAGGAATGGTCGGCTCAGAGCCACTTAATAATATGTTAGTTGGGTATCATTGTTCTAACTGGTTGTGTATGGGTGAAAGACATAAAACAATACCTCACTCACTCACTTGTTCCAACTGCAACGCAACAATTTATTCCCAGGTGCGCAGTCTGAGTCACGCGACCGTCGTCACTCCATCTTCAGTCAGAGACAGTCGGACAGCCAGCGAGCCAGCGCCTCCGGTCTGTTGGCGGTCCCGCAGTCCGCGTCTCCATTTCTGTCCTACAAGACCACGCCCAAGACCAGGATGACCTCCCCGCCCCCGGAACCCAGCAAAGTGAGGACCGCAGACCTGTGGCCTGTTCAGGAGCGCGTGACCCCGCGAGTACCCGCATCACAATAGAGAACAATGGTTCAAGAGGCGAAGTTTCACGAGTACTCGCGAGGTCGCGCGTCTCCTGAACAGGCCACAGTCTGTAGCAGTGGCAATAGCGTTAGTGTGGTCGAGTCTGTAATTTGCTGTGGATCCCATAGATACCTTAAACATTACAGGTCAGTGTTAAAAAATGGTAATCATGGGGACACTTTCCATAGGCCCAATTTGTCGTCACTCACTTGATCGTTCACTGCGAGTTGCCAGTCATTGTTGCACCTTCACCTTCTCTTATTCTTAACTGGTGGGGCAGCCATTCTTGTCGGTAGTTGCAACATCGGTACAGTCGCCTCCTAGTATTTTATCCAACCTTAGACAGAGTGCCTTAACTCAAGATTATTTGACACTAATGAGCGTATCCAGTTAGTGATGATTAAAACAACAGCCTAATATTACTCACGACGCTCAATGACGACACCTTCAAGACAATTACAGCATGCCAATTACAATTAGATAAGTAGCTAGATGGGATTAATCTCGTAATGATTTTACCATAAGTAAAGTAACTCGCTCCTTGTCCAGTATATTGGAGCATAATAAAGTACAATTTTAATTTTATTTGACTTCGTCCGACCGGATATGGAAACCGGATAACCGTTGTATTGAGTTAAATAATATAGTAGGAAATTCGTATTGGTTAAAGGTTGACCGGTAAGCGGAGAAACCATAATAACGGAGACCGGTATAACGGGGTCCGACCTAAGCTATAGTCTGTAGCTATAAACTGAAGATGAATATATAGCAATTAGTAAACATCTTTAATACATGACTATCCATATACTCAACAAAATAAATTAAGGGCCACCACCAAATATTTTGTTTGGAAGTTTCCGCAAAATAATGGGAATTGTTTTGCGGAATCTCGTGCCATTATTTTTTCAATGCGTCTGCATGTTCTTGAAGAGTACCCGAGACCCGAGACCTTTGGAAATGTGTGTTGTTGAAATAGCTAAAAAGATCAATTAGTGACCAAAGTGCTACTGGCACTTAATTAATTTTGTTGAGTAAATATCGTAGTGTATAAATGAGTTTCGTAACATATCTGCCCCATAACTAAGAACAATTCAGTCTCATCTGATTGTGTATAAATATATACAATGTCGAGTTCGAAGAATTAAAAACGCTTGAGTCATTTATACTAGATTTTGTTCATTACAGATAAGATACTAGTATACTGTCCCATCTACCAATGCAGCTATAGGTAATACACAACCAAATAGTTTTTCATAGGCCACGCTCGTAGAGCTTGGATTGATATAACATGAAGAAAGAAAGCACAATACAAGACCACACATGAAATAACAGTTCACTATCTGCACAGTCTGAAAACGCACAGATAAAATATTTCTACCGGCGTTACTGGTAAGATACTCTGTCCCATCAAGCAATTACACTATAAGTATTACACAACCAAATAGTTTTCATAGGCCACAATCGTAGAGCTTGGATTCATACAACATTTAGGAAAGAAAGCACAATACATGACCACACATGAAATAACAGTTCATTATCTGCACAGTCTGAAAAAAAACCAAAATAATATTTCTATATAATATTTAAGGCTGAGAATATATTTCTCAAAATTCTTAATTTCCTCCAATATCATATACACCGACTTATAACATCAAAAGAAAATATTTCATTTAAATAGTTGGTATTTTAAATTATGTACAGCCCCTTTAAGATTTGAAACGTGAGCAAGCCTTTTCTGTAATGTACTTTCGACTGCTATGGCGACTCATTTCATATAATTGGTGGAGTATTACCTATAAGAGTATGCACAAGCTCTGTAATTGACTAGGTCCATGTATACATGGCTTTAGATATACGACCCTTCTCTGAATGTCCAATACTATCTATCTGGCTCACCGTGCCACAGAACAGTCGTAGCACTACGAGGGTAACGTGAAATAAACCTTCCGTGGAAACGGGAGTCTAGTACGCTCAAATACCTATTACATTCCAGTTGACTATTGACTTCACTCATTGTCAATGGATTGTAAGATATGCGGTACTCTCTCCGCCAGTTCTTTCTCGAACTCAACAGCAGCTTTCTTATTCGTCTCATCGGAGTCTGACACAAATAACATCACGGTGTCTTGTTTGGTGAGTGTCAGCATACCCCTGAGACCGACCTGCGACTGTGAGGCTTTGTCTGCATAGGTCTTCTTCCACAGATCCACTGGAACACAAGACATCATTGCACCCATTGCAGTGTCATCAGTATTATCAATGCGACAACATCTGTTACATTGTACGTGCACAAAATATATGCGATTAAAGGCATATTACCACAGATATTTATGGATGTTTTAGACTAGTTCTTAGCAACAACTGCAAAGTAAATTCACTTGCCATACCTAAAATCATGTTTGTATGGTAAACAAAATACCATTGCACTCCAACGACTTAATGAATTGAATGTATTGTATCTAACAGTATTCAATCTATAGGCCCTTACTTTCGCTTTGTTCATTATATGCATACAAAGGGGCATCATAACAACTGCATGCTGTATGGTATGTTACTTATCAGGCCATCAGCCTGGCTATAGTATAGTAATTCAGCGGTTAATACTAACATTTTCGAGCATTAGTCCTGATAATGATAACATATAGTAGAAGCCTAATGAATCCAACATTTATACTAGTCCTTAGGATACCTTTAGCATTGGGCATTTTGGGTTTGGCTACAGGACTAGTGCTAGTATTAACCCCTGGTAATTGTACACCAACCTGCAACTGGGGACTTGTCGATATCTGCGGGAAGCTGGAGGTCGCACATTCCAGACATCTTGGTAACGAACTGTGAGAATACACCATTGTCTGCGATCGCCACTGTTACCACAAAGATGTCCGCCTTGGGTTCCTTCACAGCATTGATAATCACTTCAGCAGAAGCTGTCGGCCACTTAGCAAAATATCCTGCAAAATAGAAGTCACATGTGTGTGCCTGATCCATATATAGATGTGCCACTGTCTGTCAAAACAATATCCCTTTTCCCATTTTACATACAATTATTATATGGACGATATTGCATCAGTCAGTATTGTAAAATATGTATCTACAAAATCCATATCTACAAAATGTAAATATATATTTTGAAATAAAATATATACTGAGAACATTTTATTTGCAGTAGTTGGTAAATGTTGACGGGAGCCACCCACGATGTAAATAGAGTGTCGGACTCAAACTCTTCTCATTGGTGTACAATAGCAATGTGTGTAATTCATCATGTACTTGTAACTCTTTACTCATTAATGTACACACAATAAGTACACCAGTCAACACAATTTATATTTTAAATGAAATTGTAACAAATTATCAGTGGGCTTTCCTTTTATGTCACGTTTTCTGATGATCGGAAAGCCATTAAAACTATATATATCCCAAAATATACGTATATTTATGACATGAATAACTACGATGACAGTATTGTCGATGTTTTCCAGAATATATAACGTTGTTCTCAGAAACTGCTTTATATCAAAATAAAACGATAAGGTGTAATGCTATCGTGAATTCTGTCAAATCCAGTATCGCCATTTTACTGATGTTCGCATTCTAAAAAGGTCGGTTAGATTAATGCCCTTGCAGCTCTCACCTAGTTTAGCTGCTAGCATCAACTAAGTTGTTACTTCCGTTCAACAAGTTTTCAACAAGTTGAGATGGTGTTCAGATGACCAAATAAGTGTTGGCTGTAACACTATCTTAGAAATATGTATTAATAATCAGAAAAGCACAGAATTTGAATGAAGCCATTTAAGTTCAAATGTATTTATAGGAAATTAAGACTATAAAGTAGTGTAGAGAGGTACGGGTATCGATACCCTGCATATCCACTTTTGTCACAGTGTGACTTTTGTTGTTGTGCATGTTCTCTGCTGGCGCGCCCTTGAAGCCAGGACGGCAAGATCAGACTAACAGCATATACCATAGTGTTATTCTATATAAGGTGATTATTAGCCATGTGGTATATAAACCCTGTTGCTTGAATAGCAATCTGGCTCTGCCTTCCTGACATTGTTAAATTATTTTATGGTGACTCGATTATGGTCCTTTCGGCACATGTGACAATTCTTACTGGGAATTTACCTACAAACTACCTGCCGCAGGTATTTCCTCCGAGACCCGTCTGTGTTCATAATTTGAATCACAGCCCGGAGAGAGTTTGCATACTTGTAATGACAGGTGCAGGGTCGTGTGTACCACAATATATACATGCACGCTACCGTCATCGAGTTACATTAAGACGGAAATATGCTTTCCAAGGTATACACACCAATTAGGATATTTACCAAACTACACACAATAATGATAATGTTTGTCAAACTACACACAAGCATTATTATCCTTGCCTAATTACACATCAGCAGGAAGAATGCTCTGAAAGAAATTACATGAAAATAATAGGCGTCACAAGTACGGTACTTGCCTTCGGAGGGTATTGGTATGACGATCGTGTGACACTTGGTATTATCAGTAGATTGCAGACCTTGTACAATGGCATCTGTTATTAGTGTCTTCTTCAGCTTGTCCGGACAGTAGGCGTGGATCAGGGCGCGGGTAGAAAGAGTCGTACTGTCTATTGCAACCTGGTTCTCCGAAAGTTCGTTCACTGTAATGAAGTATAGACCTTGCAGTAGTGTTAACATTTGTAGATACTGTAACCTATATCGTAGCTGCCAAACATCGACCCTTTACTTCGAATACAGTTCAATTAACTACACGATGTCGTAATCTTAAAGGCATAATATCACATATATTTATGGTTGTTTTTGACTACATTAAATCATGTTTGCACTTTCAGAAACCTTTCCACTGCTGAATAGTAGGGAAAATTCCATCCCAACCAAAATATATATGACTTTGCCAGTTATAACAACCTGAATATGATCGAAGTTCTTTTTCTTCATTATATCTACGCAAGAGAACATAACTCTAAAGTCGTACGACGAAAGAATATCGTCACCGCTACGTTTGTTACACATATCAGCTGATGCATCAAAGACAAGATAATTAATGTTCCGTAACATTAATTCATATAAAATATGAAACGTGTGATACCTATGGAACATTGGGGAATACGTCCATCAGTATATACTAACGTGTGGGGGACAAATCAAACGTAAGTTGTCTCAGGTGGTAGTTCGTTTGACCATTATCTGGGTGAGCCATCTGTGATAGTATGCCTTTAAAGCCTTCTACGAAGGCGGGTGTTGTGATGTTTCATTATGAAAAGACTATCGGCATTTTAACAGTTAACACAGCGCAGATTGTACTTTTATTAAATTTGCTTCTGTCAAATATCTAGAGTGAACTTAGACATCTTCACCTGAAGCAAACATCACCACTCACCATATGAAGAACATTTCCAATCTGTTTCACCAGGGTTTATACATCTCAGTGCTGGATTTATCTCAGGATCTGTAAAAACGTAATTTACGGCATGAACTATCAACTTAGCAACCTGAAAGCGTCCAGTACGTATTCTCATCGTTATGAATGTTTCATGTACGCTGCTTGATGAATAAACGTCACTACACAGTATTGTTGCTATACATAACAATAAGAGAAAACACTGACTATGCTTTAGATTGATAAAAGCATGCTCAAATTAATTTTGCTATTTCAACAAAGTATGTTGACTTGATGATATTGAACGACATAATATGCACCAGTCTCCAGTTCCACAGAACGATCGTAGAGCTACACGAGTCGTAACATTTATATTATGCAGTTACGACTTTCAGAGCGCTACGATGATTGTTTGTAACTGGAGACATGCTATTCTATCAATTATTAATATACGTAAGAGATACACACACACTTTCCGATGTGTTTCGATCAATATCCCTACAGTTTTGGTCGTGGGGACTCCGAGGCATCAGTTTTGGTCGTGGGGCCGCCTCGGAGGCATCACGAACAAAACTGTTGGGATATGACCGATACACCTCGGAAAGTGTGGATGAAACTGTCTTATACCCCTCTTCCGGTCGAGTACTACATGGCATACCATTTAAATGTACAATTTATGTAATTTCTGAGAAAATAAATGTATACAGCTGGTATAATATACTGTAAGTTGTACTAGATCATCGACACGCCAGATCACCCATGGGGACCCTCATCAACTGGTTATGCTTTTGAATGAACAATTATTTCGTGCTGCACGTAGTTTTCTTGTAGCACGTGTACGTGATACCATAACCACTTGATTTTATTAGAAACCATGGCAACGAGATCGGAAGAGGGGTATAAATATGAATACTCCAGGTACTAATAGCAAACACGATATATTTTTACTTAGTATTTCTTCATCAGTCAACAACACCAGTACCGCCTCTGTGACGTCACACGCGGCCTTCGTGCT
>JAULBP010109775.1:0-18316 GCA_032355345.1 Lepetodrilus pustulosus | reverse complement strand
GAGAGAGAGAGAGAGAGAGAGAGAGAGAGAGAGAGAGAGAGAGAGAGAGAGAGAGAGAGAGAGAGAGAGAGAGCTATCTAAATACTAAATACTGTAAATTGTAACCAATAATATGTAGCTTAAAATGTAGCTTTGATTCCCCAATAAATAGCTACGGAAGAAGAACAAACAAATAGTCGCATCGAGTGTTACACTCTACTATGACAGCTTTGAGGAAGTCCTAGATTTATTGAGTATATACTCCTAGGAGACATCTTCCTTGAGCATACATTACCCTACTGGATATTCTGCTACGACTCCTTAGTCAGTCAATGTCCTCGTTAACTTATGTATACACTGCTTGTGCTCTGACAGCTCATTGATGACCACACATGATCAGAGAAGAAAAGTACAGATAAATATAGATGGACAATCAAGAACTGGCACCCAAGGACCCAAAGAACTGGTTTAGTCATGCACTGTTTACCGGAAGTAGGAATTTCTCCCCACCGTAGTTTTCGGGAATTTTAGAATGAACCCTCGGGCGAAGCATTCCAAACATACTCAACAAAATAAATTAAGGACAGTAAGATATTTTGTGGGGGAGCTTTCTATCAAATGTTGGTACTCGGCTTTATCAATCTGGTGCCATTCTTCTTGCAATATGCCTACACGTTCTTGAAGCTGATCTGGAGCCTGTGTATGTTTGGAAGCTCTTCGTGGTTAAATAATTTAAAGCTAAATTCATATGTATGCTACTGACTCTCATCTAATTTGGTGATATCAATAAATGCAACGTTCATCCCTGCATCTGAATAAGGAAGGTATTGGTTTCTGTTATTTGACTTACGGCACCAATCATTGTCAAGATCAGTATTGACAAATTCAGAATACAATGCAAGTTTACTATTTACATTTGACATGAATTTATTTTTCTGCGATAATAAAATATATTTCATCTGCTGTCTACATAATGCATGACAATCTGTCTACATAAACGTTTGAAATTCTTCTTGCAAAAGCCATTTAGGACATAGATGGTGTAGAATAAATTACCCTTGTTTTTCTATACCAGTTCTGACTGTAGACATCGTTGTAATTAAAACAATTGCAATTAATTTTTATTTTACAAAACCTATATTACTTTATAGATGCAGATATTATTGATGATCCTGTTGTAACTTCTTAGGTATACCGAGATCATGGAGATATTATAGGCTACTGTTAATATGACTAGATATGCCGATCAGAGTTTCTCGGGCTAATCTTCAGGTAATACCTTAACTCTGACCTTGGCCACTGCTAAGGTTGTAGTTACGGTTACCTAAGAGTTACGACGATTCGCGCAGGAGGCCCTTGAGTTGTGAAGCAGCAGATGATCCTCCTGCCCACCCATGACCTGCTGTAGACAGTCTCGACACACACGTATTCCCAGCACAGAACACACTGGGACCTTGTACGCCGTGATTGACAGCCAGCGTCACTTCATTGTGAGGATCGGCTGTTTAGCATGTCGGCCTGTACGTTTTGTTATTGGTTCAGAGAGTGTACACACACCGCACTCTGTGTTTTAGAGTGTCGACACCGCAGTGCTAAATGATCGTCAACGTCAAGGAAGAGCTCCGTGATCCATTGGAGCTGGGAGCTACACGGACGCTTCTTTCAATACCGTCAAATAGTTACGTCAAAATGGTTGTCGGTGCAAACGTAGTTTAGTCTCAGTGTAGCAAAATACCGGAAACAATCTTTCTTAAAAATAACAACACATTGTCATATGACATACGACTTCAAAGACTCATCGAACCCGGAAAAATGAACGCTTCGAACAGTGATAGCATGAAATGAGATGAGATGAATTGTGTGTTATTAGTAGGCTACCCATTCAATATTTAGAAATATATTACATGTAGTAATCACAGGACGAACCATTCGACGAAGATATGATAGTACATGTATCCATGATGAGGGCTAGTATGACATGAAGACTATGACACTTGGGCGTTTGTAGTTTAGTCTGGATATTGATATTCATCATGTTCTTGTCACTCACTAGGTCACGTGACGTTTTAAGACGTTAAAATAGACTGTGTTCATTGTAGTGTCTTTTCCCACAGTATCTATAGTTTATGAAGCAATTTGTTATTTTATAGCTTAGCCTGGGGGATGGAAAGAGATTTACACCAATCAAATTTAGTCTGGGTATATCAGCTTTTCCTTGGGGTGTAGGCTAGGATATACATGCAAGTATTGTACTTACACAACGAAACCATAGCATATCCTAACAAAACTATAGTGCAGGTATATCCTAACCTACACCCCAAGATTTCCTTGGGGAGTTTCAAAGTTTATTTTGGAGTGTACGAAGTGCATCTTTGTATGTAGCAATATTTTATTGCGGCCTATATGGGTTTAGGTGGGGCTTACAAATTGTTAACTAGCTTTTAATGTTGTGTTGTTATTTAGAAACAGGTATGTTTTATTAACTTTCAAAATTACAATACAACTTACTCAACAATTTTAATGAGCAGGGTATCCTTTCACAAAGCTCTCTTATCCGCTAAGGGACCATATCGAAGCGTTCTCTTAGCAGAGTATTAGCTATTGGCAAAGAGAGCGCTATTCTCTCTTGGATAATAGAGCTTCGTGAAAGGATACCCTGGACTATATGTATTTCTCAATTGAAATACTTTGATTTCCGAACGCTTCTTTCAAATATCCACAGAAGTTCTGGTATATTGTTACATGTTGGCTTTCAGTAAGTAATATCTCTTGGAAATATTTTATCACACAGATTGAAGAAACCACATCTATATCATTATTAGGTTTCAAGTAAAAGTCGTTATGGAGAACATCGACATGCAGCTATTTTTAAAACAGTTCAATTAAATCTAATCGTGTTTCTGCAGTTTGTCGATTAAAAAACTCATTTCGGAATGATAGTTAAAATACACAGTCACAGGTGATGTAATATTGAATTGTTTCCCCCTAATATATACAGCTTAGAATTATCAAGAACAATTCCCACGTGGGGTCGTCTAGTATTCGAGTGATTCTCGACGACATGGAGATTCGTATTTGGTCTGTTTGCGTATTTTTGTGGATCTTTGCTTTTGATTGTAGTTTAGAACAGCTTTCAAGATTTTTTCACATATACCACGGCTTGTCAGTTTAGGGCAGGAGGAAACCCACAACTTCCGTAGCGCTGAATGTTGCAGAAAACCTGCAAACACCTTCTGGTACTGACAGACAAAGGTGAATAACTACAAAGCCACTGTACAGACAGAACATCCTATGTTTAGTTTGTAACGTGTCCAGCATAATAAATATCTAAATATTATTATTTATTTTTATTTTCCATGAAGAATTTACGTCAAAAACTCCGGATGTCATAGGGTCGATCGTATATGGTAGTACGTTATGGGATTTACTCTGGATTGTGACGTCCATACTCTTCCACCATGTAGGATCATACCATGCTCACCTGAATCATATTATTATTGCAGATAAAGTACCAAGTTACAATTCACAAGAAATATAGGTTCGCTCGGAATAGTCATATATGACGTTACGGGTCTTTTGTGACGACATGCTAATATAGACGTAGTCAGACGACACATGCGACCGACATGAAAGCACTTAGAATATACATGTGTTTAATATATAATTATTCTTAGCGATCTTCATATTTGTGAGCATTTATTCTGTATGCGTTGCAAGACATGCACAGAAAGTTCCTAAAATAGAAGCACATAACACCCAAACCAGAAATAGTCCCTTTATAACGGTCATGTTCAGGTAGATGAGTACTCTTCTGATCGAACACACCTGCTACACGCATATACACACATATAAAAATATACGCATAATATATATACAAGCATATAGCCTGTCATAAGGCAAATAAAGGAAAATTACAGATCAAGTATTCCTTCACCTCATCATAACAATCTTCTTGGTCGACGTTCACTGATAATGCAATGCTAGTAGGTTAATAGCCATACATATGTATGCGTGACGGTGTGGACACAATAACTGCTTCTAAGATGTCTTCCTCGAGCAAGCTGCTAAAAGTAAAAGGTTGGGCCCATTTGCTATGATATCAATAATATCATTAGATTATCATTAACTGTGACATCACGTCCAAAAAAGTAATATTTTCAACTAATGGAGAAGCATTAGCTAATTGGATTTGAAACTTGCATACATGTATGCCTATAATGTTTAATATAAATAGACAAGTGCTTATTTTTTTTGGTCAATGCATTTATCATACTCATATTTGAATATCGTTTTCACTTTTTATATCCTCTGTCATCCGGTGCATTTCAAGTTCAAGCTTCGTCAACAATCTTACTGTCCCAAAATGCACTTGTAATTGGCTTACAATAGCATGTTGTTTTACACTTGTATGTTTTACATGTTAGAATTGAAATACCGCCGCATTTAGTGTTGTGTTCTAGCCTAGATATCAACTTCAAGTAAATATTACACAACATAACACATACCTTGTTTCATAATTACTAAAGCAATACTTGACACCTAGTGTCTTTTCCATTCATATGCCATGTAATATTGCTTTTTGTAACACTAGGCAGCAATGAAGCTGATACTTTGGATATTAATAGGTCTACATACTACTAATATATTGCATGCTAACACAAGCTTAGTCAATTGCATAGGAAATTCATATATAATGTAGCAAATTCATGCTCACCAGCAACCCAAACCAACCCCCTCTTACAAGAAAAGGCATACTGGGTAACGTAATATAACACTACTTTATATTATTGTAAGAAATAAAATATAATAAATAAATACATAAAATAGCATACAGTACACGGAACTAAACAAACAATCAAACACACAAACAAAAAAATAAACAAGTAAAGACGATAACAAGTGCAACAACCCGAAACAATAAAACAACTTAGCAACAAGTTGGCCACCACGACCACCACCACCACCAACAACAACAACAACAACAACAACAACAACAACAGCATCAGCAGCAGCAGCAGCAACAACAACAACAACACGATAAGCACGCCTATACCTGTACGTACTGTTTTCCCAATAGTCACATGCAATATATAATATTTTCCTTAATGCACCTCCATGAAACAATACCGAATTGTTTATGTTACGACAGGTACATTGCCATATATATATATGATCTATCACAAGAAAACATATGAATGGCAACTTGTCTTTGATCTTCATTGACTTCAGTGACATCATTCATTTCGATGTATTATATGTAAGAAGTCTATATAAACTATGATTGGATACATACAACATTGATAATTAGAAACTGAACTAAATTCAATATGCATGGGTGTGCTTACCATGTTAAATGTACACACATAGTCTGCATAATCATAAATATAGTAGGCTAGTATATTCGAAACGTAATATTTGAATACACCGTTATGTACCACTGCAGATGTATTTATGAAAATAATAACTATTTATTCAGTATTTTAATTTGAAATTACTTATTTCCCTTTTCAAATGTAACACAAAAACAATACAGTCTTGCTGAACTAGTATAGATCTACATATATAACTACTTTAATGTTGCTTTTGACAGTATGCCATTAATGACATTTTGCAGTAATGTGGTATAAGAATAACTAAATGTAGTAATATATTTCAATCGTTTAGATCCATACCTATATAACGGACCTATTTGCACATGTGGCTTCAGGTCAAAGGTCACTTAACATATATCTGGAGAATGACATTTAAGGTATAGGACCTACTAGCGATAAGTTTGCAGCAACTACTGTTATAACTGTTTGTAATATATTTTAATTGGCTACATGTATAATTGTATAGAACCATGTAAACTGAATAATTCGCCTGGTCATCTACATAATGTAGGAACGAATCCACGAGTATGGTTTGTCTATGCCTGCACTGATTAACATTACGTGTGACTACATTTTAAAAATACTTGTGTAGTTTACCTTTAAAGATATACATGTAGTAATGTAAGTCATATGCAGAGGAATCACGTGAATATATTAGACTTAATTTAAATATTACTAATACAAGTTCTGTATCAAGTAGGCTGTTCTGATGATGATGATGATGGTAATCTGAATTATACAAGAGTAGGCTACGTTTGTTTAAAGAAGCAGACTAAGATTGTAATGAGGTTTTCCTACCTTGGGTTAGAAGACCATTATACTCCAGGACTTCACCGGCGAAACGGACTTTCTGTAGAACCTGCCACCCAAGCAGACGACAATACCAGAAAGGCCCGGATCTTTCAAACCTACCCCAAGTGTCGTCTGCTACGGGCGGTGACGTCACACGGTGATAAAATGAAGGATAAATATAGCTGTCTCTCTTTGGAGGTTTGGGCTTGACATATGACTGAGCATGTAAGATTCGGACTTACATCCTCTATACATTACACGACAGCAGCACTGGAGTAGTTCCTGTCAAAGGTCTATGATAATTAAAGAAAGCAACTTTGATATATTAATTCAATTAAGAGGCATAGGTCCTACGTAAGAGGGAGCTAGTCGACTGTAGGGTAGTAACCAAACAAAGCATGTTGGATAAACCTCATATAGGTACTAATATGTAACTTATGTCCTTCACGATAATCAACATACAAGTACAATTAACTTGAAACGTGGTTCTATGACATTACAGATGAAGAATATAGGGCGTACTATTCACGAATGTATGTTACCCGTCTGTACTTTCACAATCCCGTTAAACAGACATAGGTTGCATGTATGGAGCACCTGTCATATTATGGCCAAGTTCAAATGGTAATGTATTCGTAATCATCGATTTGCCTATTAAATAGCTCTTCTTCCGTACATTTGAACCATTGATTTCTTTCGCGAAGCCATTGAAATATGTTCCTTGGATAGCATATCTTAAATTATTACTGGTAATAAACATAATTATTGCTGAATTGTGATCTGATTAGAAATGATACTGCTAGAGGCATGCCATATTTAAAAAAACGAACTTTGCATTCGAATTTCTTCTAAAGTTCACAGAGTATACAGAATACGATATTCATAGTATACACTAGGAATTCGTGAGGAACAACCATCCAAAAATTATGATAATGTACTAGAACATTTTATACTTATATTCAATACGGCCTATTTATATACATATTGTATCTTATTAGATAGCGGATCCCGTAAGCGGAGATAGCTTTTATCCAATCTCTTGACATTTTGGTCAATAAATATGTTTAAACTAAAAAATACATATTGTTGTACTTGGCTAAACAAATATCGGAAACACTAACAAACGTATTTTATCTAACGTAACAACACTTTTTAGGTGTTTCCATTCATTAATACTGATTGTATGCTACTGACAAGGACCACGTTTGTCAAAACTCTAGTAGCTACAATTGATTGTAAGTAAATGCTTAGGGGCCTACCACAAGTGTAAGTCAATTGCAGGAACTACTTTTATCGCTACAATACTTGACAATCTTGTTATCTAAAGCTATTGTAGCGATACAAGTTTTCCTTACAAACTGACTTACATTTGTATAGCGGGTCCTTAAAATTGAATATACCAGACATTACAGCTATGAGAGCTCTGAATATCAGGAATGAACTCCAACAATGACATCGGATGGTCGTTTACTGTTACCATGTCAGGAAACTATCTTAATTAATTTGAGGCATGCGCAACCATTATTTCCATTAACATCTGAAAGCAACTGATCATCTGAAAAACGTAGTATTGCAATGTCACCACAGTATATGTATTATACTGCAATAGACAACAAACATGTGCATTCATGTATACTGTTTATCGCTTGCTTGCAAAATGACAAAATATATATTGGTGGCCATATACATGACAATTTAGTTATGATACTCTCAAATCTAATATAGACCATGCAAGGAGACAACAAGTGTATACATGTACATGGAAGTATGTATTAGTAAGCCGTACTCGCTATAAGATTCACGCTATTATCTTTACTTGTAGAATGCCATATTCTACCTAAATATGACTTTGCCTTCTCAAACATGTGATAATTCCACATTGTTAATTAATGAAGTACTGTCACTGTCTGAAAATGTTAAACTGTGCTGACATGACATGTCAGGAAGAAAAATGGAAAAGCTATTTACGTCCAAAATGTTCTTAAATTAGAAACATTTGTCCTCAAATAGTTACAAAGGGAGGTATTTTGGTGTTTATGGCTTATAAACATACATAGCAAGTGGCGGGCACAACACATTTATATGTGCTAGCAAAGACGACTGCAAGTCTTATCTTTGCCGAGTTCGTTCGTATGTCGAACACATTAATTTAGTTTACATTGTTTTGGACACAACTAACATGAATAAGAACACTAGAATGTGTCAGACCGTTGTTTGTTGTATTCTAGTAATCATGTAAGTCATTAATCTCTCCAACTATGCTATATTTAAAAAGAACAACACCAGCAAAACAAATCCAAATTTGAAAACGAAACCTTACATTTATATGACCTGAGGAATGTGACATTACGTGAAAAGAATATTTCCTTTTGAAAAATGCACATACAATTGGTAAACAGCATTAATCTTCAGAGGAAAAATTACTTTAATACTATACTACTACTACAACTACTACTACTACTACAACTACTACTACTACTACAACTACTACTACCACTACTACTACTACTACTACTACTACTACCACTACCACTACCACTACAACTACTACTACTACTACTACTACTACTACCACTACCACTACCACTACTACTACTACTACTACTACTACTACTACTACAACTACTACTACAACTACGACTCATAACCGTCAAACTATCCCTTCCCTACTAACACACTTCCTAATCTATATCTAATTGCTTCGAATTCATTAAATATAATTGTTTAGTCTAGTGGGTATTAGTTACCCTACGTCACTTAGATGTGAAAAATAGCGTCTATTTAACAAAGTGGTACATTTCAAGAATACGTAAAGTCTATTCCAAAGTCTAGCATGAACGAGTATGATAATCCACCCACTCCAGTCCACTCCCGCTAAACCCACCACACCCCACCGCCCTCATACACCACCACCCCTTGCATGCACAACCCTTTTACAAGATCGGCACATGCTCACACAATCGAATGGTGATCCTGGGCGAAACTCTACTTTGCCCCTCTTCCGCTAGAACTGTTAGGAGGTCGTCCACGTGCTTCTGGGAGCTCAGGCATGGAAGAAGCTGGTTGGAACTCGTGCACGAGGTTTGTTAGAAGATCCAGGAGGAGCTTGTATCGGGACTGTTGTCTGAATGTCGCCCTTGGCTCGTGTAAGAAGAGAGGAATCAGAACTACAAACATGCAATAATCATCAACTCAATTACTATCTGTTATTAGTTATATTCTAAAGAATTAATACCGACTAATCCGCCAACCTGTATTGCAATTATGTTCAACGTCATTAAATATTAGCATTATATCAATTTCGAAGAGATCTCTGTCCTATCATTGACGTGGTAATTAAAATAACCTGTCTTGATGGTAGTTCTAGAGCAAAACTCTGCTTATATAGTCGACATGTGGTGTAGGACACCGGCGTGTTTATACTCACTCATACTCTGGAGTTGACATAAGTGTCCGTCAACAGATCATCTAACAATAAAAGGTTGCTTCATGGAGATCATGTATGTTCAATGGATTTAGTCTGCCTAACAGATCCTTATGCTTGTCAATAACAAATCACGTGAGCGAGCAATAATTGCGATGACAAGGCCATCAATAGAGTGGGATATCCTGGCTTAATTTTCAATTTCAGAACAATTATTAATACTAAATAGAAATTAGGTACAATAATATTTACGTACTTAAACCTTGCTGGTTCGAGTTATATGTAATGTAGTGGAGTACAAATAAGACACACGTGAATCTGGAAGGAGGCTGGGAAAGGGCAGAAGAGAACAAAAACTGAATTGGATTTCTTTTGATGTACAAAGCACAAGAGACCCACACATCCTTTTTTTTATAACCGTCTTCGTAGATATACTTCTTCAGGCAGCAGTCTAAGATTGTTCACGAAGGAACACCATAGCATCCACGGTGCTGTTGACATTTTCAAAGTGGTCAGGAACGATTACGATAACTGGTCGCAGTTCTTTTGGCCCGATTAATTGGATTTGGCCCGCAGCTATATTTCATACCGGTGTGGATAAAATTACTTTCCACATGCGAGCACGAGTCAAGCAATAGTTGAAATGTGCCATAAATGCCTTATTTCTGGCTATTTCTTCTTCGTATGATGACGACGACGTGTCGGGTAGTGTCAAGCCTCCATTGCCAAAGTGGTCGCGGTTCCGTGGTTTGCAAACAAGCGGTGACAACTGTTTGCCGAAACGTTGACAGACGGATTCAGTGATGGACTAGCATGTTTAAGAGAACTGTATCCTCTGCCAGAATATTAACCTAGCGCACAGCTGCACGCAAGTATACATGAACAATTTGCTGGCAGCTCTAAATCAATGAGGAACAAGTTGTGAAACAATTTGACAAAAGCTATATGACTGATTTTGATTCATTGCCGCTGACACCCCACTGCTGTGGTGACTAATTTGTTACTATCTAAACCTATGTCTGTCTTATTTCTCACGCCACGGTTAGTATATTTCCTTTCAACGAAACGTCCGGGGAGGCCATGCCGTCATACGATACAACACCGCCCAACAAAAAAACACAATTAAGATATGATTTCCGCATCTATGAGTTTGTTGAGGGGATAAATAACATCTTGATTAGGTCTTGATGGGCAGTAATATCTGGATAAAACTATTACAATGAGAGAGTTACTTTTTAGCAAGGGCCAAATGAGGCAACGTCAAACCTGAATGTGATTAGATTAGCGAAAATCTCATGTCAGACACGGTTATATAACCCCTAAACCATCACATACACTGAGGGATATATTTACATTATTCCCAATTCTCAGACATTATTTTATGCGCTGTGGTGGAAGCTAAGTCAAGCAAGCGCAAAATTGCACAATCTATTGTAGAGGGCAGGAGAAGCATGGCGCAAATAACAGACGAGCATAGGTCATAAAACGACAAGGCAATTCACCGTGACGAATGCCCTACCCTGGTGGAAACATTGAGGGTATTATAGAGTACAACTGGGTGTAGGACAGGCTTGTTATGAGATGCGACGGAGCCAGGACCGTGGCGCTTTCGGTTTGAATAGCACGAATTTGATTGTCTTACTATAAATCTTATCTGTCATCTTGGACAGCTCCCAGCATGCATTTCGTTGTTTAAAATACAAGACACTGTACTGAATGCAACCACCACGTCTCGAACAAAGTGATCTGTTTAAGGGTGGTCCCTATACTGATGTAATATGACTTAATTATTAACAGTATGGCTAATTTAAGAACAGTGTTGGTATAGCAATTTTAAGATTGCTGAATAATACGTTTTACTTTTCAATTGCTCTTTCCAAAGAATAGCTCCAGGCGGGAAGTCGATGAAGAACGTGTTCAGGATATCACAGATATCGCATCGCTGTTTATTTTGCTTCGCAGCGGATATCTTGCTCAGTAAAACGTTGGTCAGAATGCCATTCCCACATTGTAAATCACGAAACAAGTTGAGCAATATGACAACACTTATAGACACGTGGATTGATGGCAAGAATGAAGTCTATTGCTGCATCTTGATGTTCGCATATTATAGAAAGTCAACGGAAGCATAACCTCACGGTTCCAAAGACCACAAGGCTAAACAGTACAACCACGTTATATTGTATATGGTATACAGTATACATTGGAGATTTGATGGTTTAAATAACAATATTAGCTGTAGGCTAAGAATACTTTATTTACAATTACTATAGGTACAGTAGAATACTTCAGGATGAATATCTAATTACTGATTGATCTTATTTGTTGAAATAAAATATATTTCAGAATTTTTTCAATAGATTTATTAAACCATCAGTACAGAATGTATCATACCAATAATAGTTAGATTTCCGTATTTGAAATCAGAGTAGGAAATCTACCGGCATATTCCAGTATAACAGCTATTTCCTATATAGAAAGTGAACACCATTCATTAGTGTTTTTTTATTTATTAGTTCATAGTAATCAATTCAGGAAGTGATTTCATGGTCAATTTGGTAGTCAGTTGATGGTAATGCTATGAACTCCAAAGGAACACATTTTACAATCCAATTCGATAATCGTTTCTCTTTGTTACGGTATTACTACGATACGGGCAGTATCTCGAGAACACGTATTTTTTAAGGTTACTTTCTATTTTTAGCGATGACAATACCATTAACGGTTAAATTATGGTTAGATACCGAACCACGGGTGAGTTCACATTAGATACGTTCATTTTCAAACTACCGCAATATCACTCAGGATGGTCCAATAAGCATATTCGTAGAGGAAACGCAACACGATCATCTCTAAAACCTATGTCTCGCCACGAACAGTACACTGGACAAAGGGCGAGACGTCATACACTACGTCAACCCCTCCATTACCAAGGTGGACGTCCTAGTAGGCAAAGGAAGTCTTCAACTTGGTCCTGTCCTGATGAGATCGGTGAAGTGTTTCTCATCTGTGGTTGGACCTCCCAGCACAATGCCTTCATATCGACGAGCAGCTCCGCCCCGGCTTACACTGTTTGATACAACAATCACGATCGTTATACTATTGGCATACATACCCTGATTCTTGGCTGACCTGACGCGGGGGACAATTTTCGCCTGCGTTCTTCGGGAAGGTCAAGTGAGATTTAGACTTGGTCGGTAGTGATTTACAGCACCAGCGGAGTGATGTCTTTTGATTTGGTTCCAATTGCATATTGGAGATGTGTGTCAACTCGGCGGTGTATGTTGGTGACATGGAATGTATCTGCCTGTGTCAGTGTGACTTTGTCTGTTAGTGTTGTGTTAGACTTAGTTTCTGTGTGACACTATCATTTCTTAGTTCTTAGTATTTATTATTTATTACCTATTTGTTTATTTACCACCAGCAACATCCGCACTACCCACACCACCATCATCGCCACCACCACCACGATCACCATCATCATCATCATCATCATCATCGTCATCACCATCATCACCACCACAACCAATAGCATTATCATCGCCATCATCACCACAACCACCACCACCACCATCATTATCAACATCATCATCATCATCATTATCTATAGTTTTATATCTCTGGCGTTTGTCCATGTGTGCATTATTATGTGTACATTATTATGTGTGCATTATCATGCATGCATATCTGTTTTCCAATATGCTCGTCTTCCGTACATGCTATTATATTATTTTTTTTTGGTGGTGCGCAAATTTACGTTCTCTCAGGTCTGCATTTGCACCCTTGTCAATGAGCTTTTCTTCTGTTGGGTATATTTAGGCTGTCAAAATATATCTATGTCCCCTTGTAGAGGTTGTCTGTGTCAAATGCCAACTGAAATACATGAATCATGGTGGAACATGACACACACTTTAGACGTATCTTTACTATGCAATGCAATTAAACTTGTTTACGATGCCTGTGCACTATGCGTATGGTTGTCGTTCGCAAGTAACCCTATCAGAAACCATCCATGACCTCACCCTACGTTAGCTTGCCTTTTTTTTTACCATTCCTCTCAGGCCATCATTTCCCCCACTGCCCAGGGTATCTATAAACAATACTTATCTTAATAGCACAATTACCGCCACAATTGTACACTGGTTTCAAATTGAAAAATATCCGAAAACAGGGTTACAGATCAAGGCGTGGAGCACCGACACACCTTAATCAAACGTCAGTCTCTGCGGTGTCGCATGTCCATGGCGAGACTGTAGCCGACTCGCTTCAAGTGATGGTCACGTGCTCGGGGAGCATACATCAAGTCTAAATGGACAAGTCGCCCGCTTCATATTTTGTTCTTGTGAATGCTTAATAAGTTGCATACAAAGGTATTGCCTTGCTTTAAAAAAAATACACAGTTGCCGACACGTGCGAGTGAGCAGGTTGCCGCACGTGCAAGACCTTAACTAAAATAACAAGCGACCGCTTTTGGAAGGGGGGTATTATTTCGGAAGTTGGATTTTATTTCGTGTATTTTAGAATGTTTGCTTGTGTGAACGTGAACACGTGTCGGGATCAACACTGTTTACCATGATTCAACATTAAATGTAATGGATACAAATGCGTTTCATACATTTTAACATTTCACGAATACCAAAAATGGACATTGAGAGCAACAATTAATTCAAAAATTCCTCCCGCTGTCCTGTCTGCCCGTCAAAGAAGACTCCCATGTCGTTTTTAATCGACTCCACACTTCTGGATCTCGGATTCAAATTTCCCATAAATCATTTACTGGAGGTCATAAAACTAAACACGCCTCGTAGAATGTCAGTCATCAACCAGTGAACCACACGCACATTAAATTATAAAGGATCTTCATATACATTAACCTACCTAGCCTCGTTATTGCTCTGCGGGTAAAACCGGTCGACGGGGTGTAAATACATGGTCTAGCACTCAGTCCTCTGGGAAACATACTGCTAGTTTTCATCATCTGTTTGTAGTACGCTCCTTTCACAGTCTATTTCTTACATTAGACCACCGTTCAAGATTACCAGAATTGGCTTCATGTGAAGAAGTCGGTTTACCTCTCTGTTGTGCCAGTAAGCTATTCCAAATTATGTAGATGTCATCATTTTCCATTTATACAATGGATCAACACATTCACAGATGTGAAATGAATTAATCATTTCTAAATGGGATATGCGATGCTGGATTTTAATCGCAAATTATATACCGGAGATATCTAACTTTTAACTCGCCGAATCTCAGTTAAACAGAACTAAATTATTAAGACATACATCGAAATATAAGGCGTTTCACTATGTATTGGACAATAAATGTTCACGCCTATGCAATTCGAGATATTGTGATTTGTGTGTATAATGCAGATTTGGAGATGTTATATTGTAACATTATACAGGTGTGCTTGGATGGCGCTGTGTATGACATTGTGAGAACGGGTGTGTCTGAAGGAAAAAACATGATCACGCAAACTATCACGTGACCCCAATGATTACAAGCTTGCCCTCTCACGACATTTGACAACGATCAGGACTTAAATAAAAACCGTCACGGTTCTGCGTCTTGAAGAAGGTGTTGTTCATTAAATCCTATGATTAATCGGGACTTCTTATTCTGAGAAATCCAACATAAGCAAGACAATTCAATGTAACACATCATTTCTTATGTGACAATTATGCCCTATTCAACACGTAGGTTAAATTCGATGGTTGAATTTCAGATATATTATTACTAGTCTCAAAACATTAATCATGGCTATTTGAATTCCAAAGGACTGCGATGAAAGGTGTTTAAAGGCTAAGCCATAACTACTCTAGTCAATGTTGAAGAAAACCTGAGAAAAAACGGTGTGACATGTTTTATATATAATGTTTCTGACATTCAATTGGATCTTTCAGTCAAAAACCCCACGAGATTTAAAACATGACTTACACGTACCTCTCTCTCTTACAGCTGTCGGGTGGATAAAAAAACAACCCAGTTGGAAACTTGACACCTTGAAGATGGATACAAACAACCAGATTAGCCGCATCTTCTGAACATTCCATCGAAGACCATCTGCATTATGTGGAAGTGTATATATTTCTATGGCTGCACCGGCTGCTACCAATGCTTTGTCGTTATACTAATCGCCACTCTCATGTATCTACTGTAGCAAGTTCATTATAAGTTAATTCCACAAATCCAGTGTTGTAACACACGATTCATGGTTCATTACTAGTATATGATGTTTGTGAAACGTAAAATTAAATGAAAATAAAATGTTGTAATTGACTGCTGAAGAGTGCAAGAAGCATGATACGCCGTTGCTCAGCATACAAAGAAGTTACTGTTCTGTATGACGTAAAGATGTAGGTATTATCATGAAATTATCAAATTGTTTTCGTCCAATTCTACCTGCATCACTGCTACTTTTTTTAATTTATTTTTTGTCCACCAATATTGCCAATCAATTCGAATCATAGTATAGCCTTATATCAGCTGTTTTGCTTAACTTCAAAGAAACACACTGATATGAGACTCAAATTTCTTAACGTTTAAAATAACAGCAACAGGGTGTTGATGAAGGTAAAAAGATAGACATCATCGATATTCCTCCGCTCAAGTTACATGTACGACTGGCGTTGATATATTTGAAGTCTAGGAATACTACTACTTGGATGAGATTATCTACTTCTCTCCGAGAACCGCCAGTCCACTCGACACTTTCAGACGTAGATGTTGTTTTTTGGGGACATCAGATATTTCCTTCAGCGCCGCCACCACAGCTGTGCTAGCCATGACCAGTGTGGATTTCAAGTATCTTCATGCCACCTCGAAGACTGTTGTCATTGCCATCCTTCAAAATCTCAACTGCAAGCCATACGAACCCGGGACCATGCCCTCCTCCACTATTTATATATGCTTATCAAATTATCGAAATACATTTAATGTAATTCAAGAAGACATTTCTAACTTTAGCGTCGCTGGAGAGATCCGTTTACACACGATGTCAATGGGTATTGCATGACCTCAAAGGTGCAGCGAGACAGCAGTACGGTTTGTATTACACAATATGGTGTACGGTAAACTGTCGTGATATAAAAAAAAACAAATGTCAATGAAAGGGTACGGAACACACACTCAGCTATCTATACCACACATATGGACATATCGCTACGAGCTGGGATGGAATGAAAGCCAAGAACCAACGTCTGTAGGTAAACTAGTAGATTACCTATAGAAGTTGATTTCCTCACAGCTCGTGTTGAAATGTCCATATGTGTGGTATAGATAGCCCAGTTACAAGGTGGTGATCGGAGCACCTGGAACTTCATATATTATACGTCAAACTATATAGATATTTCAAGGAATGGTAGTGGTCTTAGAACGTAACTTAATTGCTAGTAGTTCGAAAATAGTTATGTTTTTCTTGTTCCAATTGGATATGCATTGCCATTCATATTTCTGAATATATCACTGTATTAGTATAGAGATTTTGTTACAATTTTTTTTGGAATGTAATATATCAGTAAATACAATTCGTGTTTATGAAATGCAGAATTGTTCAAAGTGTACTTTTGAGTGAGATTCTATTCCAGTTTATATGCAAAACAATAATCGAAATTTGCAATTCCTAAATATTATTGCGTTGCACTTATTATCTGTTCTCTCCAGGAACAGAGGTTTTGTTGGAGGGAAGTTACGATGCATTAAGTAGCATATGTAATACCTACATCTGTTTGTATGAGCATACATGTTATATCGTGTTAGGTATTTTAGTCTCTGTTCTGTTCCGTTCTGTTCTGTTCTGTTCTGTTCTGTTCCAAGACCAAAGTTCCACAGACTTGTGCTTCTGTTGAATTGATACCTCTAAACGAAGAAGACCGCTGGGAGAGTAACGCATCAAAGTTATCGCCCCTGTTTTACAACACGAGACAATGTGATGGTCTGTATTTGTCAAGCTGAAGAACAGTAGCATTCTATTTTATCTCACCGGAGTGGCAACAAACCACCAAAACGGGAGTCTCGCACGAAATGGCTTTTGTTAACGCAAACAATTTCCAGATTTACTACCTGTGTGGAATATATAGAAAGAGGCGACACTTAATCTTTTAACTTAGCCCACACATTGCTACAGTTCACCCGTAGATAGAACAATCGTTGTTTTAAGGACTTGGTCACTTAATACGCTTGACCTTAACAATGGCGGAGATCTGCAACCGACTCTCAACGTAACACCATACAGGCTTAAGATGGTCGAGCTTAACAGCTGACCTGTGTTTGGTTTGAAAACGAGGACCCGAGGATTGGGGGAAGCATGTACAGTAACGCGAGAAAAACAACAAATTGTAATCCAGGATTAACCTTCTTAATCTCATTATTGACCCTATGTGTATACATGGTGGTGACAACACGTCATCGGAATCATTTTCGGCTTCGTAGCTGTACGTATACTTCCGTGTTTATTTGTTCCGTCGATACTGATCGAATGGATTTCATGCTGTAAATCCCTGTTGATTGGGGTTCACGTAGATGGCTTGACATGAACCTTTCTAGGAAGAGCATTTATAGAAGAAACAAGTTTGGACAAAGAATTATGATAATACTATATTGAACCATTTGTCATTGAACTCACACACGGAGACGAATACAAAAGCAAAAGACAATAGTTAGCTGCCTTGTTCCACGATCCTAGAGGAGAAAGTGGCCTGCCATAATCCTTATAGAATTTTGCTAGGATCCTGGGTTTCGTTTCTCG
>JAULBP010109764.1:0-10126 GCA_032355345.1 Lepetodrilus pustulosus | reverse complement strand
CAGAGCGGGGGCGGTCAAGGCCCCCGTTCCTCCCACCCCCCCCCCCCCCCCCCGTTCTCCATCCTCTCCCCTCCATGATCTGACTCGGCCTCTGACTATCGATTATTTCCCAACTTTGTAGTGAAACACTGTTGCTGCACCCCATCCCCTGTGATATCTCACTCTTCATCTCTGGTCGATACAGCCGTCACATCCCCACTTCCCAGAGACGGAGTTGTTCCTATTTTGGAAATAATTTATTACCTCTCACCCACTTCACCCCCACCAAGGCCTCGTCTCATTCATATGCCCCCCAATCATCCACCCGTGCTAGCATAGGTAGTTAAATAGTCTCTGTTCATGAAGCATTTCCATTATTTGGCAATCAATGCTATTTAAGCAATAAAAGCATGGAGTCTGTGAAGTCCTTGAAGCAAGTCTTACCCCTAAATGATTCATGTTGATTGACAAAGAACGAACACAAGTGTCCAGCATAGCGAGTCAGTGCCTGTTATTACGGGCAAGTTTTCCATTTTCTATTGTTCCTCTCCATACAAAGAGTGTATAAACCCTCACGCGGAACATATGCACAGGAGGACCCAGAAAGTCATTCCCAACTAACTGTGGCGCGTGCCAGTCGTGCGCAATCAATAACTGGGAGCCCGTGCGACCCCCCGGGGCACCCTTTGACAGCCCAACAACATTAATCCATAAAGAGAGAGTGTTCAGCCCTTACCCCATGTCTGTTCCCCTCGTAGTCAAACCATCCCTCTTGTCACTTCTAATGGTCGTGTTATTAGCCCCAACCACGCATGCTCAGAACTAGGAACCGGGTACCACCCCCGACTTGAGAATATTTGGATAATTGCTTTTCCCCCCTACTCTTGGACATAGGAACACACGAGCCCCGACAGCGGAAGCAGTAGAACCGCCAAGAACGGTCGGCAGCCGTTAGTTAACAGGAGGGGGATCAGATACGTAGTGTATGAAAGGAATAAGTTTTAGTAGAGTCTCCAATGTGTGTATAGAGTAGACGCGAGTGCTTGGACGACGGAAAGTAATTAAGTCGGTGACTGCGACAATTACCTACAGTGAGTGCTGGAGTTAGTATCAGGTCGACCTGTGACGAGCGGTACCGCAACGCTGCTACCCACTTCAAGATGTCCAAAAAGTCCACTAGACAGAGCAAGGCAAAGCAGGAGGTAGATATGTAGTTTATTTGTTACTGTTTATCAAGCAAGCCTCGTACTCCCCTTTCCACTCCCCGATTTCCCGTTATCCACAATTAGCACCTCTCGTGCAGTGTTGAGCGTGGCGCGGTCTGTTGGCATTATTGGGAAGAGGGTTGCCAGTCAAAATGGCGGATGGGGCCGCGAAGTAAACCTCCTGTGCCAAATCGGATTGAGTGACTGCAGGGGAAAAGCTGCTCAGATAGCCTTTGTATCAAGGTAAACGGGGGCTGGTTCGATTTTGAGATTGGCCTGCGCGTGTGGAGAGAATTACCTCCCAGATAAAATTAATCGAAGCCGAGCGGCGTCAGCCCGCGGTAGAGGTGAGACAGAGGTGCGCTGACAGTTCTACAGTTGATCTCAGATACCTGGCTGCAACTCCAACGCTGTCTCCGTCTCGCCACCTGGCTCACCTACACTCAACACAGTCGCTACAAATATACACATTACAGGTATGTCGATAAACCCTCTCAGTCCTACTCGTTATCCCTTACCATTTAGGTGATATTTCTTACAAACTTTATGTACCTGTTTCTATGAAGGTATTTGTGCCTTTGATGTTTTCGCGAGTTTTTGGGTTCTATGTTATGTCAAAGCCGAAAATCGGATTTTATACGGTCGTGGGATCGTCCTCGACGGTAGTAAGGCACAGACAGATTACAACCAAGGTTTAGAGGACCATATAAGCCCCGTTGGGGGGAGAGAATGCGCTTGTTTCTATCACAGGCTAAATAAGTGAATCACGTATGTTGGATGCGGGCATGACAAAAGCTTCAGGAGATCGATAAGGCGAGCCTCCATCGGCCCTTCGTGTTTGCAGTCGGACAAAAACTCGTCCTATGTGGCACGCGCCACAGCTGTTGCCCTGTGCCTAAATTAGCCGAGGTGCCCCCCTCTGCCCCTCCCCCCGACCACTGCCCGTCCCCTGCATTGTCAACAGCTGATGGGAGTCGGTCGATGGTCAGGGTCCGTCGGTCGGTCGGTCGAAGCTTTAATTGTGCGCCGCGGACGAAGCACTGAAGGAGTGACTGTGTGCTGATAAACTGCCGTGTGGGGGCACATGGACAAACGCAACTCCGCCACTCAGTCTACATTCAGCACGCATCGGAACAGCCGCTACCTCTCTCTCCCAGCAGCTGAATCCATCGCAATATCGATGTTCACTCTCTGTGCTCCGATTGTGTTGGATCACTTCGATTGTATTGCATTGGTCTAGGTAAGTTAGTTTGACAGGTGTTATACACATAAACCTATTCAGCTTGGTCGTGCCATTACACCCATGTGTGTTGAGCTTTTTATTAAGGAAAAAACCCTGGAACACTCAGTTGTCTCGTATACTGATGTAGCTCCAGAGACTGATCTATATTATTGTTAAAGTGAAGCAGTGTAGTCCCATGTCCCATATGTGTCGTCGCACAGTGGTGTATCCCGTGACACCGCGTGCATACCTAATGAGTAGTTGCTGGGCTCAAACGGTGGTTCAGGTATGAATATCCCTGCATCTCATGTTTCCAATATTGACTGTAAATTGAGTGTATTCGTAGACATACTATACGAAGCCTGAATAATGGAGGGGTTATCAACATACCTTGTAGTCCAAAATTCGGCAGGTGTATTTGTAGATCACTACCATTGTATGTATATTAGCTAGGTTAGGATAACAGTTGAAAATGAATTACATAATTATATGATACATCAGACACAACACCCCAATTATATAGTTTACACGATACCTGGAAAATGTGGTTATTATTATTAATAGTGTTTATTGAGAATTAAGTAGCTATTTATTCCATAGATATATGGATATATTATGCACTTTCATGTTCGTTAATAATTTCTTTTTTAATAAAATTAATTGGCCTGATAAGGCATGGTACCTATGCCGAAAACGTTAGCCTAGCTATTAACATATACTAATTGTCTACCTAATAACCTATACTATTTATTTTATTTATATTTTACCTGAGAGTTATTACTTTGAACTTTTTTTATATATTCAACCCAGTAGCATTATAAGTAGTGGTAGTATCAATATTATTAATAGTAATAGTTGTAAGTACTAGCAGAGTCTCAAACATACTCACCACAGCAAAATAAACATAACATTTTAAATGTTGTCTGCCATGTATCCAAAACGCAAAGGTCTATTAGCTTGATGTATATTCTCGCATTAAATAGTTTACTATGTTTAGAGTAGTGGCGCGCGGTGGTATTATTCAAATGCTCTCATCAGAACAAAAACACCGTTGTCGCAAACAAAGTAATTAAGACGGTTGTGGCTAATTACGGGTCGATGGTGCACTGGAAAAGACACGACTATGTTGTGGATGTAACAATCCACATCGCTGACGACGTGCCTGTTGGGTTCCTGGAACAATTGTTCCCCGACAGTCCTCGTCCCAGGAGGGGTGAACAGGTGGGAAGTTGACGTCGTCGCACAAAGCGACCGTGCCGAGGTGCTGTTCCGGCATTGTTCTCACGTCACGGACGTTCGTGACCAGATGGGACAGAACCCTTGCATACGTATTTCTAAGTCTTATGACTGGAAACCGTCAAGACACAGCTTCCACGACACAGGTGCTGTTAGGCCGTCCCGTGACGATCCACGCTTAACAGTATCCATAGGTGGCGAAATAATGCGGAATATTGGGCCATAATCCATGTGTTAAGACTCAGACACGGAGCGCTACTTTCTCCTTGTTTCTTAATGCTAGTTGCAGAATTTCTGTGAATGACAAGTGAAACTGTTATATATAGCTCATGTTAAAAACAAATAGCCATGGTTTTCTATTTGATTCAGGTCAACAGGCTATTTATTTATTTATAAATAATATTGTAACACAAAAATACATTCATTTATATTCATTAGTATTGCTAATAAGAAATCATTTGATTCATTCATAGCTTAATTAACCAGTTGCAAGGAATAAATTATTGGTTGTTTTCGAGCACTTCGGAAAGCTGAATGGATCTGCAATTTTCTATCTGTTTTTTTCTTCTGTACGATTGATTGCTGCAATCTTAGCTGAAACACATGCTTATCCTAGTAATATCAGACACGGTCGCTTGCTGAAGCCCTCCTCGCAATGACACACCTGACTCGTATGACTTAATACGTTCACAGTGGCAGCAGGACTTTAAAGGTTATCTTCTGCACTCATGTTGGTATTGATTGCCTTCCACGAGGGGCTGATTAGTCCACTAGCAAGCTAAGTCTTCTTTAATGCTATTTAGTTTCCCCAAGTTCTGGTCCATATTGTCTCCCAGATAGCAGAAATCCTGCGTTCCCTCCTCGCGCTCCGCTAAAGCTCCGTTAATTTAGCCGTGGTATTGATTTTCCCTGCCTGCCTTACCTGTGCGCTGATGACTGGGGGTGATTGGGAGTACTGGAGGGACGGGAACTCCTCGGAGGGGATGTCACAGGTGCGCGGAGAGGACACTAGATGGCGAGGCTTCCAAACGCGCCGCCATCTTGGTTCTGATATCAAGATGAACACGTTTATTTGTCCTCGTTCTGTTTCTGTGTTTTGGTTTCCATTTTTCTGCCTGATATTTCATTTACGACCGAAATGGTCAACCACTGCTCTAGCTTTACGTTCGAAAGTAAAACAATTTCTCAGAATTCGGTTGAATACCCATTATTATGGTCAAATATAAAGAACTGCTCTTATTGAAATCGATCATTTAAAACAGATAGAAGTAAACTGGTTTATGATTGGTTAAGAATGCATTAGTTTCTCATTTCACCTTGATGAGGGAAGAAGAAATTACTGATCTTGGAACATACTGCTACATGCCGCCCCGAAGTGACCTCAAATTGGTAGATAATGGTTTGCACGAGTCTCTGAGATTCTTTGTTCATTAATCCCGTATAGGAATTTTCTATCGATTCATGAAAACTTACTAGTGTTCTGCCAATGTTGACGAATATACCACATACGTGCATTGTGTTGTGACATTTTTTAGAAATACAGAAACTGGTGCTATGGAGCCAGAAAACAGACAGTGCATATAGGCTTACTCCTAATTGTGATATATTGCATACTAAATTATTTTAACGGTATATTTTCTGTGATTTTTCCGTCACACTCACCTTTAGAAGTAGAAAATGAACACATTCAGTTACTTATTTACTTATGACTAGATACGTGATTCATTTTACAACTTACATCAGTATTAATAATCCTTAATTTTGCCATTTCATCACGTTCACAATTATCGTATGATAGTACGTCTATTAGGTGTAGAACTTCAAAGAGCGCGCTAGGTTGCCATCCTTACAAGTTTCGTATTTGCTGGCAGGGTACCGTTAACCACCAAGTCGCCACTGGGCAGTGATAATACTAACACATTGAAGCCGAGTGTTAGTTATCAGTGAGCCCATACCTTTAAATAACTACTTTACCCTCAGTTAATTAACACGGGACCTTTTGTTCTGCGACAGTTGGTATATGTTCTATAGACAGGTAAATCTATCTTGTGATGCATAATTTATTATTATTATCATTACATATCGTTGATAGACATGTCTAGACGTTATCAAATGTCTTGTCCGAGTAAATAAGAGGCGCAATTATAAAGAGCATTTGTACGTAATGTAAGTGAACCAGCATTGACATGGACTAATCTGTGTTGATCCTAACTTTATTACAATAATATGTAACATAAATTTGTTTCTCGGATACGTAGTCTGGCTGTATGGAATTCGCGAAAAATTTAAGGTTCATAACTCATTTTTATTATTTGTAAAGATTGATATAGGTATTTTATATATTGGTTGGGTGGTATTATTTAAGCATTTTGGTTGTGGTAAACGTAATCTAAATGTCAACTGATCTCGGTAAACGAAGATAGTAACACCGTAACATATAGATAAACAGGAACGGCTTTGGATTTAAAAGCTAATGATAAATACTGAGATATTCTTCATGGGCGGTTCACAATTTTATTGTTGTACACATCTGAGAGGTAAATAAAATGTCTGTCTGTCTGTTTGTGGGCACAAGTACAAGTGGGCTGTGGGCGGGGCATTGTTCTCATGTCACTGGTAAATTTGGATCCTACAAATTGTATTCGTCATAGTTTCATCAGCAACAAATTAAGAATCCTATATTGACGTGTCTGGCCATTCTGCATTCAAATGACATATCCTCAACAAAATAAATTAAGGGCCAGTAGGCATGTATGGGGAAGATTTAACTACCAAATTACGGAACTTGGGTTGAGGTATCTGATGTCATTCTTCTTCAAATGTGTCTGCAACTTAGTGAAGCGTTCCTGTAGTCTGTGGACGTTTGGAAAGTATACGTTGTTAAAATAATATAATGTTACATTTATATGTCCAAAAAGGCTGCTGGTCCTTAATTAATTTTGTCGAGTATGTATAATATATGAAGTGCAAGCAGAAGAGACAGTACGCATAGTACAGCGTGACAATAGTGGACCCTCAGAGCATAGTTTTGTTTCAAAACACGGTTCGCCTATTCATTGGTTGAAGCATTATATTATCATGATTTTGTAGAGAGAATTGATATTGTGAATGTTTTTAAAACTATCTTTATCAGTTAATTGCGTGCTTTATAGATAGGAAATGAAGTCTAGTAATATGACGCCGTAGTTAGCAGGCATTAATGTAACAAAACAACATGTCGCCAGTTTGACAGTAAATGAATATCAAAATCGGGGGATATGAGGAGAAAACAAACTAGTAATATTATCACCACCCCCACCCTCTCCTTCTCCCTCCTCTGCGATTGCTCGTTCCCATTGGTTCTGCAATGGTGGTAGATTTTCGCGTTTCCATAGCAATGAAGCCCTGTGTCTCTCAAAACCTTTCCTAGAAGTCCCTAAAGTCGACATCAGATGCAATCACTGCACGGAAACAGAACTTCAAACATCGGGGATGCGCAAATTTGTTTTGGGGTTCGTGGCAAACAAGGTTTGCCAATCCAATTTTCTCCAAAATGGATCCGCTTTTGGTTCACGTTTCAGACACTAATGCTTGGTGTCGGAGATAAATGAAAGACTCAGACTGTTGTTCCTCTCACATTGCATCGCTCAGGGGGTGAGGTGTCAGGTATACGCTTCCATACATTCACAGAGGTTGATTTCTGACTTGAGTTGTCTCAAATGTGCATCCATACAATGCTGGCCAAGACAGATGACCAGCTGATGACCGTAGAGAGTTCTGCAAGACCACGTGTGGTGTTGCCAATGTCTGGCTTGTCACGTGACGAACCGTTAGCCGGAATTCTAATGTTCTCTGTCGTCTATGGCGGCTGGGTAGCAAGTTACTGTTTAGATAATATCGCGGGGATTGAAGTTCACTTAATTGTAATTCTAGATAGACAGAATTGGAGTAGGTATAGTAATGTTTTGATTTATTGCTAAATGTCTGTATTCTAACTTTGAAGGTCAAGTTTGAAGCTACGTTGAGTCCATTCGCCATCACCATCAAACAAACATTTTTTTGTTAAATATGATACCTTATAGGTAGATGGTCATCATCCATGCTTCGTCTAACTGAACAGCACAACCATGTAACTATATGTCGGCTGATATGGGGTATTCACATGTATATGTGTACTATGCCACTCTACATTCAGCCATGTTATTCATGTCAGATTTGCACAGTCTTCGGTTTTACGTTGTCTTTCACAATGAAATTACACGTGCATTGTATGTGTTTCAGGAGAGCATGTCCAGTGCCGACAGTGAGCTGAGCCGAGAGGCCACCCCCTCCCCCAACGCCGACTCCGCCATCAACGGTCAAAGCAAAGGTAACCAACACAACTCCTAGATAATCATGTTACAATGTAAATACTCCCCCATATTCTGAAGAGGTGTTTAAGTTCGTTACCATTTTACTTAAGCATGTCCGTAATATTCGTGTGATCATTACATATATACTTTGGGATTATCATGTTTGTCAAACTTTCAAATACATTTTCCTTTTCAATGTTAAAAGAACTCCCAGATTTCCGGAAACAGATATAGAGAATATGAAACTGGTGTCTGTTAGTTACCATTTATCTTACAATGAGTTGTTTTCAATTTCTATTTAACGAGCGAAACCGATTTAGATAAGTTTGAAAACAACGAGTTGTAAGATAAATGATAACTAACGGACACCAGTTTAGTATTATATTTCTTACACACCGTTAGAAATGACTGTTAATCGTGCAAATTAGCTGCATTTGAAGATTCTAGGCGTACGACCACGTGACATCGTACCGTTGTTACGATCCGGGAGCAGCCAATCAGCAGCCTTAAAAAGTAATAAAACATACGTGTGATACCAAATAAATATCACAGAGTGATCTCTTCAACCAGGGTGTAAGAAAAAATATTATTCTCAAATGAGTTGCATTCTATGATAAATATTGATATATGCACTGCCGCCGCTAAAGGCCTGTCCTATTTAGCGTTACAAGCAGGACCTGAAAATGAAAAAGAGCACTATCGGTAATTCACAGTATTCCTATAAAACGGTCAAGCCGTGAACTCCTTCCGCACACTTAACGTGTACAAATCCGATATCTTTGACATCAAACATATACTTTAAAAAGGCCGCAACATCCACATAACCCGCTCTCCAGTCTACAGAGCAAAGCTTTACTTTCAAGCATATGTCAGAATGGGACTGGGCCCAACCCGACCCTATGCATATAGTTGATATTAGCGTTTTACCACACATGTTCCTTATTACCGTTAGTTCTGTCACGTGACTATTCACCGCGGTCCTGTTACCCGACATGACACAGAGGACTGTCTTCTCAGATGACAGCGTGGTAACATCTGGGCCTCCAATAGCACGTACCTTCCTCTGACTGACAACGAATACATTCATCTCGGGTTGGGGCCGGCGCCCAGCGAACCGGAACTGGTACAACACCTGTTGCAACGGGACATGCGCGGTGACAACTCACAGAAGCGCACCGCAAGTTGGCAGACAAAGGAATTCAGTCCATCTCTGATATGATGCACCTTCGGTTGATTGTCTCTGTACGGCGCAACAGTTTGCACGCATAATATTTTATGTCGTGAACCCGAATAACAATACATTTGTAATCGATTGATAGACCACACGCTCCAAATCATTGTTTTCGTTATCACATTTGGAGAGGATATTTTTTTTCGCAACTGTTCTATTGTATTTTATGTATCCTGCTATACCCAACATGACATTCGATGTTTTTAATGAAACTGACATTGTGTGATTGTATTTCTTGTATTATTGATAAATTTTGAATGATGCACAGCAAACACAACCTAATTTGGACGAATTAATCTATGTCCACGCCCGAAGAATTACCTCAATGGTATACTGGAAATAACTCCGTGATTTCCAGTTTCAACATGTAGAATTGATGAGAAGTCTTCCACTTTTAACTACACATCTACCTGTTGATATTATCTCCATGTAATACTCCTAATAGAAACATGATCCTATATATATGTATTCGTGCATTGGCAATTGCCAAGGAAGATATCACCAATCGCCCGCCAGGTCGACATACAATCTGTAATCACCCATCAGGTAAGATTCAATCTCCTATCATCCGTCATGTTGTAAGCCATAAACTATAGGTAAGTTACGCCAGGTGTAGGGTTACGTATATTTCACCTGCCATACCTGAACACTTGCAAGCAGATACAGCGACTGTTTCGTCGATCTACTGACGTCATCACCCGATCTTATCCCAACTCTCGTATTTAGTGATCAGACGCGATTCATATAGACATGGACGACTGAAATCATGTTACACATGTCATTGTGACCAATGGGGCTATTGAAGACGAGAGCACAAGCTCTGAGATTGTCTCTTAATGATACCTGGGTATCCTTTCACGAAACTCTCTTATCTACTAAGAGACTGGTAGTGCTCTCTTAGCAGTGTATTAGCTATCGGCAA
>JAULBP010109753.1:0-10126 GCA_032355345.1 Lepetodrilus pustulosus | reverse complement strand
TTCATAAATCGACATCAAACTGAAACTGGGTCATAAAGTTAGGAGCTCCTAAAGTTAGGACACCTTCGTGAAACTGGGGCCTCTGGTCCTTATTGAACAGGAGCCTGTTCTACAGACGAGGGTCTTAACTCCCATACCTTAAGATAGAGTTACGACTGGTAGCGCTACGATCCGTTCCGTAGAACAAGACTACCAGATGAAGGTACAATTGATCGTAAGTCAAATGTTAAGGACCCGCTACAAATGTAAGTCTGGTTGCACGAACAACTCGTATCGCTAAAATAGTTTTGTAGCGATAAATATGTTTCATGCACTAGACTTACACTTATTGCGGGTCGCTAAAATTTGTTTTACAAGCAATCGTTGCTACAACTGTTTGGATTATTAGGACTTAATACTTTCGGGTAGGAGGGGAACCGGATGGGTCGACACATCGTAGGTTTCTTGCTTCAAGTCATTTATGGTGGTGATTGTAATACTATCAAATCCGCAACTCCCGTAGGGCCTTCAACTTACGCAAGAACAAACTTCCAATGATTGTTCAACCCACACCATCAATACCAATCAGAATATCATGGAATAACTGACCTTTTGGAAAACAGAAATGCCATTATTGCATATACTAAGCGACGTGGGAATAAAACTGCCTTGACAATACTATCCCATCTTCATGTACCTCGTCATGAAACAAACATTCTCGATGAAACTAAGGCCTAACCAACATTTTGTACAAGGATTCTGTGGCTTTATCTGACATTAGAACGCCCTAGGGAAGCTTTTCTGTCTCTCAGAAACACATCGGAACAATACGATGAACAATGTCTTTACTTACTGGTGTGAATTTCTTATTAATATATGTAACACTCGCTAAAGTATCCAGCAATCATAATAAATAATGTATCAACCTATCATTAGCGCAACAAATACATATTGGCTCTTAATTGCCAGATGCACTTAAATAATTCATTTTCAATTGCAACCTCAACACTGAGTATCATATACCAGAGATCTGAATTAGTTGATGGGTTCAATGACAAGGAGACTGTATTCTTTGCTCGTGTATAGGCATAAATAGCTTCCTTTTTAATATCTCCAAGGTATATCGACTCTTTGTACATCCATGCATATCAAAGTGGCGCCGTCATTAGCGGTATGCTCTTCAGTAGTAAGAGAAACTGCGTGAATGATCTGTGATGGACACGGATGACCTGTCAAGCATACAGTCAGATCATCGATGCACAATTCTATGCAGGCTCATCCAGACATGGAACTATGAAGACTGCCATCGTGTTCGCGAACATTTCTCACGTGGCTTAATATCAAATGCTTGGAAGCAAGCTACTGATAATAGCAAGAACACGGCTTCGTTTGGAAGCAACGTATAAGGGATTCTAAGACAGGAAAGAGATTTGAATCAAGGTAAAAGTGCCTTTCACAACAACCTTTGACATTGGAAAGAACAAGGCGTCATATGTAATGTTTGGAACGAAGACATTCTGACAATGGTTTCATAAGAAATGTTAGGAACTAAGGTACAAGTACCTTTGACAATGGAAAGAACATGGCTTCATACATAATGTTTGGTACCAAGGCATAAGACATTCTGACAATGGAAAGAACATGGCTTCATATGTATTGTTTGGAATGAAGGTATAAAGACATTCTGACATGGAACGAGCATGGCTTCATAAGAAATGCCTGGAACAACGGTATACGAACCTTTAACAATTGAAAGAACATGACTTCATATCTAAATATCTGGATGAACGGTACAAGAACCTATGACAATGGAAAGAATTAGAAAACAGTGCTTCATATGTAATGCTTGAAAGCAGGGTACAAGTAATTCTGATAAATGCCAAAATGGAATACGTATAGCATGTGTTAAGAATATAATACGGATAATAATGACCGTCAATCATTTGATATAGGTATATAAAAACGGACATGTCAATTAGCTTTAGATAAAACGCAAGTGAGTCAGTAATATCACCGTCCTCCTTCTACATGTTAGAGGAGACGCCACTGACAGCACTGTGCGTCATCTCTTATATACCATGTCTCTGGAAAACTGATATCTTTCTTCTCAACGTCAGATAATTTGAAGAGGTTCTCTTAGGAATGTTTGCTTGTAGAACAATCCAATTTGTGACAATTTACAAATAGTGGTATCTATAAGATTTGAATATGATATTCCCTTTGATAAGACAATTTCATTTCGGTCATATCTGGCAATTATTATGGCAATCTAACCAATACTCCTAACAGTAATGCAGGCCAAACGGATTTGATTACTTGATTGATTGAGATAATGTGGGCCAATTGGACGATATTAAATGATGAATTGAAGCGATATTCCATACTAACAGTGATATTTCCAATATCAGTGAAAGGTTTAATAGACATAAAATACGACCCGTTTTTATATTTTTAGAATTTATGACAGTGGTAATTGCCCCAAAGGTAAACACATTACACTCACAGATGTTATTTCTTTAATTTAGTTTCAATTTCTACTACACAAGAACTTTGTGCCATTGACATCCTTTCAGGACACCTTCCTATCTACAATTTACCACGAGACCATAACAGCACAACAGCGATCTCTGATACTCTAATATACTCAACGAATCTACGTAAGGAACAGCAGTATTTGTGGAATCTGTACGGAAGAGTTATGTACCGTCCACCAGAAGGTTAGTAGGTGTAACTAGTGAATACAGATGATGTGTTTAGATTAATGAAAGAAAATCTGAAAAGAAAAATCATAGTTAAGTTACATAAATATAGTTAAATCAGAATATGCAATAATTTGATTAGTGAATCAGAATATGCTATAATCTAATGAAGGACCATTGACCTCATGCAAAGATGAACTGGCCACTTTAAGGTTACGATTCCAGCAGCGATCCATTATCGCTCACTCACGTTAACGTTACCATCTCACTCACGTTAACGTTGCCATAGAGTTACGTCGGTTCGTACAGGAGCACCGCATCCAGCATCAAATACCAAAACTGTTCAGACAACGAGGTGGCATTGAGGAACGGTTCATAGAGAAGCGGTCTACCACAGTTAATTAAAATACAGGTCTACGAGATGAAGTTCAGTGGGTACTCTATATCTGCTAATCAAGCATACATCTGTACGGGAATCTACGAGATGGGAGTGAATTCATGATGCTAGTTTACAATCAACCCCTAACATGATGAGTTAATTCAATTGCCAGGACTCCGTGTTCCTATCCACTGGGGCTTGAAACGCCTACTGTGCCAATAAAACGGGAATTTCGCAATTTCCTGTGTAAACCAATGATGTAAAAGTATCCCACAAAACAAGCAGGAATTGCAGCTCGGAATGAATAAGTATGATTATGTTTGAGTCTACTTCATATCACTTTGATAAGCCTTCTGTGATGCAGGTCAGGGACAAGTTATGTGCTATGGATGTAAAGCCAATGCACTCTTCTACTACTTCTTCTTATTTTTTCTTCTCGTCGTCCTCCTCTCCTTTTCCACCACCACCACCTCCTCCTCCTCATCCTCCTTCTTCTTCTCGAGCTCCTTCCATTGGCTGCGCTGTTTTAGGGAAAGACCACTTTAGAGACGTCACACGGAGAAGAATATGAACGTTGGCTTGTACATTGACCATGTAGGTACAGTACATTTGATTTCGTACGAACCCACGCCTGTTGTCCAGCTCTGTTATTGTAGCTAGGAATAAGTTATTGATATGTGTAACAGAATAATATCCCTACGGAATTATATGCCTGTAGCTATAATTTTGTATTTGTTTTGGGAATATTCCGAATACGCCTACATCAATAGCCAGCATAAATGTGCACGAAATCGTGGTTTAAACAAATTTGTTAGAGAGGTACATTAAAAAGCATTCCTATTAATATATCATGAGTCTTCAGGATACGTGAACTAGATTCATTTCATGGTCACACCAGTAATTCACACCAGACATGCGCTTCTCGAAGGGGTCGTAGTGTGGTCCTGGCTTAAATAAGATCGTACGCCATGCTCTGACTATATAGCAGGAAGTGACGTAAGCATATATTTACGTGCGGAGTACGGTCCTTTCGTGAAACGGATATCAGGCGTCTGTTGTTCTTACGGTAGGACTTTCTTACCGTACAATAAATTAGCAGATTAAATGACATGTACGTCTAGACAGATCAGTACTAATACCGGAAGTCTCCATGTCATATTATTTGAACGTACGCATGACAATTACCGGGACTCAAAGAAAAGAAATAGATTCATAAACACGTTATCCACATTTACGTGTTTCTTAATATAAATGTGTCCAAGCGAGTGTGATATTGCAGTTGGAATGCATTTTCAGTTCTTAAGATCTCTCAAGTATTACATAAACGTTTTTTCGCAGGTAACACTGTAAAAATTAAATATTATAGCAAGTTTGTACCAAATTTGTATTTAAACATCTCGAAAAGCTGTATGAAGATCATGTTTTGAAACTAGCCACTAAGATATTGAATGACTCTAGCCACGATCTCAACATCCATTTTAAACTTCTCCCTTCCGGCCTCAGATTCCTGATGCCAAAAACTAAAACCAAAGGCGCCCTTACATCTTTAATACCCGCGAGTATAGGCTACATTAGTTAAATAATATCAAATCAGAGCTATTTTAATCATATTCATTCATATTTATGGTGATATTCTAGTTTCTATGCTAATAGTGCTTAAGTGCCACTCTCTTAAATGTGCAACAAATTTCCCTTGTGGGTAATAAAATTTTACGTTATCTATCTTATCTTATTTTACCATGAACCATAATATACATAACGAACCTTGAATAATGGTAAATTATATACGCTGTAGCAAAACCTGACCTACTTATAAAAGTACATGATTTACACACATTACAAAAGGTACATGTCCATATTATTAATTGGGCCTTATTAATGTTAAATGTACAATAACTTTGAAACGCAGTTACAGGTGTTGGAACTAGGAATACGCTCCACACGACCTACTCACTCTATGCTGCGCGCCTCCACACAAACAAACACGTACTGGATAGCCTCTAGGGGGCGTTGCGGTACTCTTACATGTTTACATGAGTACCACAGTGTTCACGTGAGTTCACGTGAGTTCACGCGAGCTCACGAACGTCATACTCGTGACGTCATGCGATCGTGGCTCCCACTCTCGTTGAACGACCACCCGTCTTCGTGATCACGCGGAAGCGATCCGTACCACGCGGTCAAAACCATTGCTTTAACCGTGGTATATATACACCGGCACGATCCATAATTAATTACTCTTGATTAGCAAGCATTAATCAATCTGATAACGCTGAATTGAGACGTGATGGTTTCTACCTTGAAGAAGCGCTGAATGTTTGATATGCATAACGGGGGGCAAGCTATATGGGAGTGCTTCGGGATAGTATATCTCACGTGAGAGGATATTGGGGAATATCCTGAGAATGTAGGAATGGCGGAGATCGCCGTCTAGAAACCATGATTAACACAAATAACACTGTATATTTATATTGCGCCAAATCCATCCTCGAAAGCTTGCTAATAGCGCTACATAATTCCCACGTCTATGGATCAATGTTCAATCATTTCACTTCTCAACTTCATTGCAGATATACAACCCAAGCGAACGTTCACAACTTCATATTATCCTACCGGGTATCCATTCACAGCTGGATCGACTGTAGGACGTGTGTTCAGAAATGTAGGCTATATAGACAGCTGGTTCATTATTGATCTTGTCGTGGGAGTTTTGGCAAAAGATCACAACAAGAATTGGGACAAAAGTAATTAGAAATAGTTCTAGATTTAGATGTATATTATGGTATATTTACAAATAGAATAACACTTTATAGAAGTGATTGTATATATTGACATAATTATAAATAGATTTTCACTATAGTTTTACAGACGTGATTGTATATATGGGCATAACTGTAAATAGAATTACACTGTAAAGTTATAGACGCGAGCGTATATTATATTGGTGTAATTGCAAATGTAAATAGTTATGGACGGATCTGGATAGTATAATATTAAATGAAAATAGTTTAGAAACTAGTGCACGGTATCGATTCAAAAGTAGCTTCGGAAAGAAATATGAAAGAGGATGTTAAAGGACCAATGTTACAGTTAGTAATAGAAAATGGCTTCATGAAATATAACACTATCATTTAGGTAATTAACAACTAGTATATAATTGGGTACATGAACTAATTATAGCAGGGAATAAAGAATTGTGTTCTATGATATAGCTTATTGCTTGTAACAGTAATAATAATACATGTATGATAATGCTCTGTGCGCCAAATAAACAGGGAAATAAAATAGAGAAGAAAAACAAAAATAAATTTAGCATGTGGTCACATGTAAACTGTATGAACAAAAAATAAAGATTTTGAATTTGGATTTGAAGGGATTCAAAGAGTTTAATGTCGAGTGACATGTTGTTCCATGTGTTTCAATTTCTGCTGCATCTATAGGCAACGGACCTTTCGCTATATCTTAAATTACACAGTTTTGGAATACAGTACTGCAAGTTAATATGTATTACCAGTCCATAATTATGGTAAATATTAGGGCCATGTTAAAGAATTCTATGCCAGAAATAATTGAAATTATCGATGAAGGAAGAAGTCCACAAAAGAGCAACATGTTTCAAGTTGATAGGAAAATATAGACTATTACCTCGCACTAAATACTTCAAAACATACACTTGGCTTTGCAAGTAATTAAATACAATACCTTTGTTTTGTAACAAGAAACCATTGCTTACTATCTTGTATCGACAAGGGGATATACGTTTAAAAACAGTTTGCATCCATTGACGTCAAGTACAGCATATTTTGTTCACGGTAACCAAGAGTAATGATTCAAAGCGCCACAGCTCAATGTTAACTGATTCTCATTTTTTCTGTCTTCATGACGTCATTGTAGTGCCACCGATTGGCAGGTATCCAGGAAAGACAAAATAATGTATCTGAACTGGCAGACAGCCATAGGAATAAACATATACATATCCACAAGGGCTTAAAATTGAATAAAATTACCCTTCTCTTCAAGGCATTCAAACTTTTTCATTGCAAAAACGTCTAGACCCTTTTGAGTATGTTTTTCTTAGCGATTATACCCACCAATTAGGATCATTTCAGATCGACGTGTATGACGGTCACATCTTCGAACAGATCATGTTCTGAATGAAATAATTCGGTCTGAAGACATATTCTCAAAGTACTTGCATTGAACCCCAAATTTCCCCATGATCCGTAGACATACACAAGTTATTCAATTATGGTACCAGTCCAGAAAAACTGACATAATGGTCAAAAATGTTTCTCCAGACTTCAACCGCACCAAGACAGCTGTTGGAATTGAGTGTCAATCAGCTTTCCCGGCTTGGAATTGTGACTGGTAACGAGTCTATATGCCCAGAAGTTAACTCTCTTATTTCAAGGGAAACTAAGCATATGGTTTTATTACTAATTTCCAAGTATACCTAAATATTTGAGAATGAGGATACGCAAACATGGCTGTGAAATGATCCAACAATGTCAATGCTAGTTCACAAATAAAACACTGCATACTAACAAGTCAATTTTATTATTTAACGAAAACTAAACATATGGTTTGAGTACTTCTTGAACATTTGAGAACGTTTACATAATGCAAAGGATAACATAACAATGAGGATATTTTTAACAAAAAATATTCGTTCACAACGAAGATTCAAAATATTTGCACAAATATTAGACAAACTATTTTATTATCCACTTTTTCAAAATATACTGCTGTGAATAAGCACCGAGTTGAACAGAGTGGGTACTATCGTACTATGACACCAATGGAACAGACGCAAATGCTATTTTGGGGTTCACTGGACACTGGTATAGCTGACCAGTTGATTAGATACATAGAATATTTATGAATCTAATGGACACAGCAAGGGTGACCATAAGAACAGAAACAAGAAATAGACACTAGCAACGTCGACCAATAGAATAGACACAACTGGTTTAATTATAGATCCAATGGACGCTAGTAAGCTTGGTCATTGCACTAAGACACAAAGTACATTTGTGGATCCAAAAAAAGAACCCCAAAGTCTTCACCAATGTAAGATAAAGAATAATTGGGAACAATAGATACTCTAGAAATACTGACCAAATAGATAAAGATAACTTTTACGAAATCAATTGACGTTGGTACGATTGAGCAATAATCAGAAACATTACTGGATCCCAAAAAGAACAACAATACCAGTGGGAGACAAAGATAGGATCTGTGGATCCAAAGAACACCAGAAAGCTTGACCAGTGGAATAGACACAAAGAAGCTGTATTCATCAAAAGTACATCTTTGTCGGTCTGATCACTGGATCGGACACAAAGCAGATCTTATAGACTGCATAAGCTGGACGATTCCCATAATTAACCATTGGGCTTGGAATGACTAGTCTGACAGACAACGAACCTCCGTGGACAAGCCCAAACTCGTTTGAGCAGCTCTCATCAAGATATGTAGAGGGATTCACCTAAACACCTTTGGTCCGAACAAGGCCGCACTCCTTCGAGATGGACTCACGGTAGTTATCAGATGACTATTATGGCCCTTCAGCACGAAGAGTTATAACATAACTCTACGGTCATCTCAACGTCAACGCGCAGCAAGGATGTAGTCTATGGTTAAGGCTAGAGCTACCTAAAGAGTTGCATTGTTTCGTATAAGAGAGCCCAGGACGATCAAAAAGGAATTGACCACTATTCTCTACAGGATTGCAAATAAAGATTGCCACCTCATATCAAAATAATTACCCATTCGAATGTCCAGATAGCTTGGACAAAAGACTGTCTCAGGAACGTATCTTATACCCAGATATCTACCGTGGATGTTTGGTATGAAAATTATCGTCCATTCAGAATATATTTCCCCCGGAGTTCTGTAACCTTATCTGCTGTGAGTGGTTGAGATTATGCCCTATCACTGAATGCTTGTCTATGCAAAGCCAGAAATGAAGCAACTAATCTGGCCCTCGCGTCAAATCTAGTGCGACAGGTGTACGTTGTATTCATCAGATAGAACAGAGTGTCCTCGGTGATGAAATGCCAAGTTGCTACATTTAGAAACGCCGACTGCGCTGGAACATGAGAGTCTTTCATTCGCAGCATCCTCGAGACACATACCATTCTGAGTGACTGCTCTTTCGCACACTACGTCACTGACCGTTGGCAGTTCACTTATCGGAAATCCGGGATCCAGGGACAGTAGGGCGATAAACTCTGACCGTCATATCAGCTGTACTATGGAGGTAGAGTATCTCGACCTACAGGGACAGTATCCTAAAAAACAACTTAGTTTATTAAATTGAATATAAAGTAAGTAAAAAACTAACGTTGGAATATACATTGACTAGGTTTTCTGTATTTGGTTTAGTCTGCAGTTTTAGACTATATTTCGATTACGTTTGGCTATGTCAAATACAGAAAACTTAGTCAATTATGTCAATTAAAAAATAAGCTTTTTATAGGATACCGCACTATGGCTGTCATGTACGAAACGTCGAGCATATAAAGTAACCGTAAAGTAATCGTAAAGTAACCGTAAAGTAACCATAACTCCAACTATGAATGGAGTTAAGGCGACCTCAGAGTTATACAGTTTCCTACACTACAGCCATGGTTATCGTTTCTCGAATCTACTACGAGACCATAAGCACTCTCGTAGCGATTTCTTAAACGCGGCGATCTTGAACTTACGAGAGCGTTATGGTCTCATAGTGGATATGAGATCTTCGAGAAATGTCAACAGGATGTTCCCAAGTGAGTGCGATCACTTACATGTGTTCTAATAATTGTCTAACATATAGCCTGTTCTAATAATAGTCTAACATATAGCCTGTTCTAATAATAGTCTAACATATAGCCTGTTCCAATAGTAGTCTAACATATAACCTGTTCTAATAATAGTCTAACATATAACCTGTTCTAATAATAGTCTACCATATAACCTATTCTAATAATACTAGTAGTCTATCATAACCTGTTCTAATAATAGTCTAACATATAGCCTGTTCCAATAGTAGTCTAACATATAACCTGTTCTAATAATAGTCTAA
>JAULBP010109742.1:0-10126 GCA_032355345.1 Lepetodrilus pustulosus | reverse complement strand
CACACACACACACACACACACACACACACACACACACACACACACACACAGAGACACACACACACACACACACACACACAACCACACACACACACACACAGTGTCACACACACACAAACGCACTCGCACACGCACTCTACCTGATTGTAGTTTAGATTTGAGGTCGTTGACCTCCCCCATCAGATAGTACGACACGACCCCAAGCACCGACACTGTAGCCAACATAACGATGACGATGATGATTTTCAGCATCACCCACACTGAACACACGCTGGTGTCATCAGAAGTCATTGGCTTGTAGAACGGTTTCTTCCTAAAATAATAATACAATTAATTGTTCAAATTAAATTCCCCTGCCACAGTAACCAGGTAACCTCTCAAATACTCATTCCACCTTGAAATTAAATAGCCAAAAATAAATCTTCCAAAAAAAAAATCGTCAAAAACAAATAGCCTACACATGGTACCTAAAAAGTAAAGTGAGAAATAAGAAATACAATAACTGATAACTGAATCAGAATATAGTTTTACTACTTATCAGTTATTGTATTTCTTATTTCTCAGGATAGTGCATATCGTATTTGAATACTAATTCTTCCTATATCTCGGCATAATGTTAACAGCCATTCTCGCACCCATATGGAGAGCAGGCGGAATAAATTGGCCTACAACCATGCAGCTGACCACTGCGGTGCGAGGATGGTTATACCGTATTTCTAACTTATACTATCAATGTTGAGCACGTATACTGTATAGACATTAATAGATAATCTATAGATACTGTCACACATAGAGATAGCTACCAGTGATTCCACGCAAAAACTACAAGAGACAAGTAGTCTGGTAATAATAATACCAATCAATAACTAGTACTTCACTACGTATAGCTAGTATCCCTATATTTTTGTAACAGTTACGTATACAATATGCACTGACCTGTACATACATTGAACATATTCCACAATGATGGGACATTTATAATTGAAATAATTTATTACATCTGTTTGTGTCAGACCACAGGTGCCTGTCACAAACATTGGAAACCCCGTAATACTTGTATACGTATATATATAGTATTACGAGGGTTTCCAATATTTGTGACAGGCACCTGTATGCATGGTATGGTGTGTGTGTGTGTGTGTGTGCGCGCGCACGTGCGTGCGTGCGTGTGTGTAGTTAAATGTTTTGACAGTCGCCTTCCAGCCTAGTTGACTTCGGTAGACTGGTCCCTCATTGGGACGCATTTGTCTCACAGAACATGCAGAATGGAGCTGGAGAGCGGTGAATGTCATTGGCTGTTTGTGCTAGGCTGGATTTCCACCAGTCTTTTTTTTAGAGTGCTAGTTGACTCTGGAATATTAATGTCGCAGATAACAATAATATCCCACTCAGACATTAACCGCTGATTAACTTGTGACCACCCGTTGATGGAAACTTCCCTTTATGCTAATCGCCAAGCAGGGGGGACATCAACTATAATTTTTGTAAACGTCTTTAGGTATATTGCGGTCGTGGTCAAACGGGGTTGAAGCTACCGACCTTCCGTGCTCCGTGGCAGACGCTCTAAGCTTTACACCACGGCGTCTTTCATAATACTATCATAAAAATTCTAATGTCACATCATAGTTGTGTAAGGGAGGTAACTCGAGTTATCTACTTTATAATGTGGACCAACATGTCTCTGTTGCTTTAAATACATAGACTAACTATGTAAAGAGTTATTCATAATGTCAATTATTATCAAAGGATATCAAACAAATTCAATTTTGATCAATAATACTAAAAACTAGATCTAAATCTTACTTTCTAGATTTCTTTCCCTTCAAAGGAGGAAGTTTGAGATCGGATTCACTGTCAGTATCCGAGTACAGCAAGTTGGTATAGTCCTGCTTAGAGCTCTTTAGACCTCCATTTCTGGGTTTCATTTTGATCGCTGGTGCTCTTTACCCACGAATATTTAAAACAAACCAGTCCTCGGTTATTCAAAATCCATTCCTAACACCGAGGCATGATAGCAACTTCCTAAACTTTTGATGACGTTTCGGGGATCGTCCAGTATCTTGACATTCATTTTGACATTCATTTTCAACAACTTATATGCTGTAGTTTTTTTTCACTTCTCAAAAACAACATAATGTAGTATATATGTTCTTATAGACTATTATATATTTGGTTACGATTACTGAGAATGTCCCCCAATAAATATGGTAATCAAGCTTCATACAAGGGCTGCTCCCTATTCACGTGCCGAGTATAGGTTGTGGACATATGTAGATATTTTATGAGCGCTTGCATAACTCTGGGCTTGGTCTGATGTGTTATATAAAGGAATCCCCTGTTGGGTAGGTATTGTCATATGGTTACAATACGTGACTCGTCATGCAGGTTCTAATCAAAAGGAACACGCATAACTAGTATATGATGTATAGTACATGTAGACAGTATAGGTGCAAGATCCTATAATTGCATTTAATGATGTAACATCATATATTTCCAACAATATATTTCCAACTTAATACAGTTTTAATACCAGCTAGCTGGTTTATAAAATGACACATATAGGGCCTACAATAAATGATATAATAATAAACGCATGACCGCATCTCAACGTATATTGTAGCGATATCAGGGGCGGATTTAGATGGGGGCTCACCAATGTTCGAAATTACCGCTGGCCCGGTCATTTCTCCCAATGCTAAAGGTATCCTAAAGGCCAGTATAGAAATTCATGTTTTTTGTAAACATTTGTTATTTGTATCATTGTTCGGGCCAGTAAGTTTCCAGCGTTAATTTTGAACACTGATCCCAAACCCTAGAATTGTAGAAGTTTGTTTTTAAAAACCCCATACACTATACTTTTATTGTAGTTGGGTCATAACACTTGATATTGGCAAAGCTTTAGACAATGTCGAAAAGCATCATAGAAAAATGTTACTACTATATTCTTTATCATAAAACAGAATCAGTAAAATAGTCACTGGAATTATGACCTGCTCCTGCTACTGTTGTCGCTGCTGCTGCTGCTGCTACTACTACTACTACTACTACTACTACTACTACTACTACTACTACTACTACTACTATTACTACTACTACTATACTACTTCTACCACTACTACTACTATTACTCCTACTACTACTATTACTCCTACTGCTCCTCCTCCTACTATTATTACTATTACTACTACTACTACTACTACTACTACTACTACTACTACTACTACTACTACTACTAGAATTGGAGGCAAATAGCAGCCTATGAGAATACTCTTGACCTCAGTGTCATATTTTCACTTCTCACCAGTCCATCGTTTCTTTCTTCTTCTTTCTGGTCTTAACTTGCGTCCTTTTCTCAGGCTGTCCCACCATATCACCCTCTGATCCAGCCTCTGATCCGGCGTCCCCCGAGTCGCAGCTGTCCACGCTGACGTACTTCCCCCCATTTTTGTTAACCAAGGCGATTGAGCTCATGTTGTCCAATATTCGTCAACTTCCGTGGCGCCTGGTAATTCATACACTATAGGGGAACATCACACTGGAAACTGATGACGTGGTGTATCAGACGCGATGTATGACTGACTGCATTTACTATACGCGTACTAATGATAAAGTACGAGTAAAATATATACATTATCAACAACTATTAATGTGGTCTATTTATACAACTAGCACACGTCCTTAATAGTATATGAATGTACGCTAATGCCATAGAGATTCAATTTACTGGATGTAAACAAACGGAAAAGAATATATGAACTCAGCGGAACGTGTCGGTGTATAGCTATAGCCTATAGAAATAGGGCCTACTCGTATAGAATAATAACACGAAACTGTCAGTTGGACTTCATCAGACAGCATATACCAGGTATCCCATGAATATAATGTATACTACAGAGTGTCTCGATATTGCACGTCTAAAACTACTTTACGTAAATGCCAACGTACCTAGATGCTTACAGTCGACGTCTACACCCACGATGTTCGAAACACGTCGATACGCACACACACATATGTCAAGTCCACCCGCTCTACCGGAATTTCGGGGTGGAAAGCTTGTGATAGCTATAGCATTGTTTAGTATTGAACCCAGGCTGTCTACACCGCTTGACTAGTTCTTGTTTCCTACGTCAGGCTTGATTAAATCTTCTCTTTTGTTTGTTTGTTTGTTTGTAATGCTCCTTAATGGTTTTATCGTACACTATAGTATAGTGTTAGGTATTATTCATGGTATAGCAAGGACGATGGGTTCTACCCCATTAGTCAGAAACACATTTGTCAGACACCAATTTGTTAGACAGTTTGTGAGACAGTGTAATTAGGTTAATTGGCTGGCCTCCCTATGAGCTTGGTAGTAAATAAAATCATTGTTTAATTGATGGTAAGACTTGCATGCGATAGCTTCATGGGCTTGGTATTTCATTGTTTAATTGATGGTAACTCTTACACTGGCGTGAGAATGTATTAGTCTGTGCATTTAATGTTTTGAAATTAAATAAATACATTGTTTCACTGACAATGCATTTGTTGGAGAAAGAACATCCTCTTGTACTAATTGTACTAAATAAATTGAGTAGATTGACTACCAATGAGCTTTCTTGGGAATCAGTATATATACATCATTGTATGGCAAAGTGTCAGTACTATCACTATGGCTGGACTGCAGCAAGTTGAATATGTCACTTCCCAGAGAGGAACGCGCCAGTTACTGTTTCGGGGATATCTCTTCAATAAAAATAAGGTTCGCCCGAATGGTATCTATTGGAGATGTACCGATAAGACATGTACCGGAAGATGTACGACGGTAGGTGATTACATTAGAGATTTCAATGACCACACCCACCCTCCTGCAGACGCCACTGGCATCAGGTTCGTCAGTACCCTACGGAAACGAGCCCGTGAGGAACCTACCACACCACTGCCTGCCCTCTACACCGATGAAATTCTGAGACAATACCCCGCCGCAGTTGGAGCCTTGCTCTCATCCTCTAGCGTCGACAGTGCCTTGTATAGACATCGGAGCTACACAGTACCACCACCACCCGTCTTCAGTTCTTGGACGCAGTGGCAAAACTGGTTAAGGTGGGCTGAACTGTGACAACGACATATGGACTATATTCACCACCATCACGAATCTGTGCTCTAGACTGTATTAACTTATTTTAACTGTACATGTTATGCGAACTGTAATAGACTGTATTAACTTATTTTAAATTGTGTATTAACTTATTTTAAAATGTATTTAGCTGTTATGCGAACTTGTAGTACTATTAACCTATTTTAACTGTATTTAACTGTACATTGTGTTAGTTAAACAGTATTTTAACTGTTATGCGAACTGTAATAGACTGCATTAACTTATTTTAAATTGTGTTTTATTTTATTTTAGAGTGTAAATTATGTGTATTAACGTATTTTAAACTGTATTTAATTATTAAATTATGCGGTCTGTAATGCGGACTTATAGTTCTGTTATTCTGTTATTCACATAGGTACTGGCCTAGAGATTATCTGGGTGTCTGGAAAATAGGTTTCTGACAAATGGGGGTCTGGTGGGTGTCTGACAAATGGGTTTCTGACTAATGAGGGGACACTCATTAGTACATGCATGTTTACAGTGTGAACTAATTAAAATGAGTTGCATAACAGGAGCTATCGATGACTGTCGGAAACACGCGTGTACAATCTTGACGATAATAAAATAGATAAACTGTTATTTGTCGAAATAGAACCCTTCAGATAAAAGGGAGTCAGTAATGCCTGGAAGGTTAACGTGGGGTGGCCCATTGATTTAATTATCCATTTCGGCCTTTGACCGTGGTCTCGATAAAATGTCGTACGACTTTACGAGTGATAAGTAGTGTATACGCAAATATATTGAGGAAGAATGGACAGAGCCTGTAGTCTTAATGAGCCCATCATATCCAATGTAAATATAAAGGCATGCGGTTGACGCCTAGCAGCCCAAACAGTCCTCATCAATTTTGAATAGATATACAATTATGTACATTTGTATTATCAATTAATGTACTATGTATATGCTAAATTGTACACTGTGATACTACATTCATTTGTGATACTTATTATCAATTTTCTATCGTCGATCCGCATTGGCGGGAATTCGTTCTAACAGTTAGATGTTCCAAAGACAATTCGAGCTACATTCCTTTTATGCATATAAGATATATATATTTTGTTATAACTATCGAGTGTTGGGGAATAAGTCCATCAGAAAATATAGTAACATTTGGGTCTCAGATAGAAATGCGTTTGTCCATTATATGTCACCCACATGTGATAGTATGTTTTTAATAATACATCCGCCAAAACAATACCGGTGTTACTTCAAACGTTAGTGTCAATACATCGAAACCCCGGCCATTATCACTACATTTAACCTCGGTCAAATATATTTCACGGAAAATGAGTGTAGTAATACTGTAACAATGGCCATTGTTTCTAGGATGCTGTCAATATTGTTATCTCAGATTACGTACAGTAATAAACCCCGATATGGTGTCCTTTGGTATAAATGCAAAGGAGATCTGGCAACTCTCAGGACAAACGGACCGTCACCGAGCTTCGGACGGACAGTGAGCTAAAACTATTCTGAGAAATTTTCAAACAGTTTCGACAACATCCACGAATAGACAAGCATTGGCATACTGTATAATTCATACCGTAATTCGTGAAGTATATAACGTTGGCCACCGGAACTTTGCTCCGTTGTCAGGGATTACCAGAACGACATGTCTCTGTAACGTTTGTCTATGGTACTGAAAGGGAGGACAGTTCCAATATATAGCACGATCACTATAATATAATATATGGCCAAACAGCTGTCACCGGGAGGACAGTGAGTGTGTAATTCAGGTTCGATACCCAGGTCGTAACCCGATGGTAGACACCGAACCACTATTAAAATACGATTAAAGTAATGTTAGTTGCAATATGTATAGGTGGCAATATTTATCGGTACGCATGCGCAGTGTGACATTATTCAGCGATGAATGCAGCCATTGATAAGTACAGGTTCAGATTCACTATATTGAAAATGCAGGGACGAATTGGGTTTTCCCTCGCTTTTTTGCATAGGGCGTTTTCATTAGGAGTTTCATTAGAATTTGTTTTAACATAGGATCAGGAAGGGATATGTTAAACATAGAATGCCAGTTTGTGAAATACGTACGTTTAGCTACATAATTTTATATTCAGACGAGGCATGTTACATCATTCACCTTAAGGCATACTGTCACAGATGGTTGACCTAACTATTGGACAAACAACTTTCTATCTGAGACTATACAAGTATCACTATCGAATGTTGGAATTAGTGCATTGGTAAATAACAACTTTTTTGGTGGAAAAATCAAACGTAAGTTTACGTTTGATTTGTCCACACAACATTTGTTATCTTGCCTCCATATCAAATCATTTGATCTGATTGGTTCACGTGATCTGCATAACATCCGATGTATCCCGCCTGAGCGGTGTACAAATAATCGAAGCGGGATCATAAAACTCTTATACCCCGCGACCATGGCAACGGAGGTCAAGTCCATGAAAGTCACGTGACATAAAATACATTCTGACATATCACTGCATATCAGAATGCAATCGAGAAAAAAGTTCGCTAATCACTCGGAAGATGATATACAACTTATGTGAGCGAACGTAATTCCACAAAATACCAAAATATGTAACAAAACTTCTGCAAATATTAACGTGAACAAGGCAATTACATCTTGAGGCATTTCTATATAGACATGAGAAGTAAAAATGGGACAATGTATAATGTGGAAGATTGTGGCAGTATCTATAAATCCACACGTGGGACGCATAAAAACACATATACCCCTCGTGACACTGCTACAACTTATATTGTTTATCTAGTTATGACTGATTCAAAAAGGTCACGTGACTATGACGTCATGTACACATGCTACAGGAAAGCCATGTGCAGCATGAAATATTTGTTCATCCAAAAACATAAACAGCTGATGTGGCCATGGGTGATCTGGTGGGTCGATGATATAGTACAACTTGCCGTAAACTATGTTGTACATTTATTTTCTCAGAAATGACACAGATTTTACATTAAAATTGTATGCCATGTGGTACTCGACCAGAGGAAGGGTATAAGACAGTTACACCCACACTTCCTTGGTGTATCAGTCAATATCCTAACAGTTTTGGTCGTGATGCCCCATGACCAAAACTGTAAGGATATTGACAGATACACTGAGGAAAGTGTGGATGTAACTATTACTTAACAAGCCCTTTACCTACCAGGGCAAGTAGTTCATTGTACGAGAGGACACAGGAACAGGTGCCTCAAAAAGTTAATGGATAGCCCTTGATGTTTCAGTCCTTCTTCAATCTTACTAGCTCTAACTGTTGTTTGGAAGGTTCCTAACTACCATGTTTTCATATTATTGGACTACAACTATGCATTTTCCATGACATTTTGATGGGTTTGAGCCCAGAAATTCCTTCTCTGATGTATAGAAAGATATATGTAAAGTTGTGAATTTCAAAGTATTTAGTCCATTAGGTGTCGGCTTTGTGTTTGGTTCATTACATCCTGAGCTTTGTGTATAGTCTATGCTAACAGCTTTAGTTCACTGCATCCTATGATCCTAACCCAGCTTTGTATTTTGTTCACTGCATTCTGACTGAGCTTTGTATTTGGTTCACTGAATCATAACTGAGCTTTGTATTTGGTTCACTGCATACTACGGTATCATGGCTGGTTGACATATATAACGGACATATGAATTTCTATCTGAGACTACTTACGCTTGATTTGTCCACCCATAAGCCGTAATTGGCTGGGAAGGTGTTACAATTATAAACGTTTTATATATTACCCGAGATATTTTATATGTATGTACACCTTTGTGACACTATAATAAACTATTCTTCTCTCTTTCTCTCTATTTACTGATGCATTTATTCAACAACACTCGATAGTTAACAAACGATTAATATTTTATACAAATATCAGTTACGGACCAATAATTATCTTGTCTTTGATGCATTAACTGATCTCATTTGAAAGTGACATTTTGAGTGATCTCCCTTTGCATGTGTATAATAGAAGCCAGGTTGCAGACCGCTAGTTTATACATTAAACTCAACCTATCATGCGGTTGTACATTATAGTGGAATATTTTGTCTACCATACAGCGGTGGAAAGGTCGCGGACAGTAGTGAAATGCACTAAAACCATTATTATTCAATGTAAAGCACCTTTGAACATGCTGAGTATGGAAAGGGTGCTATATAAATATGATATAATAATAATAATAATAATAATAATAATAATAATAATAATAATAATAATAATAATATAATAATAAACATGATTTTACGCATGTCAAGTGAATGTACTTTGCAATTGTATCTAATGCTTCTCTTACACAGTGGCGAATATCCTTGCGAATGTAAAAATTTGATATTCGCGGCAAATTCGCCAAAAATAATACGATTGGCCAGAATTATGCTTCTCTCACACAGTGGGGAATGTATGGCTGAATTACTGAAACAAGTGAGGCCTTACAAATGGTTACAATTGCTTGCGATTTTCTTACGAATCCTTGCGATCACTACAAATGTCTTGCCAGCAATAAGAATGTCTTGCGATTGTTTACGAAAATGTTGCGAAAACAATAAGAATATGCTTTCATAGCGAATTTTAGCAGCATGTTCCTAATATTCACAACACCCCATGATGGTGGGTCGAGTCCCACCTCAAAATATCACGTGATACATGAGTCCGTCCATTCAATAACAGACTTGTCAATCAAACAGACCGAGATACCCAAACCATGTGCAACACTGCATGTGCATTTTGTGTCGGGCAAAGAAACTTGTTAAATACTTGTGTACCTCCCAGCTAATAATTTAACGTTATTAGAACGTTCCCATTAGGTTAGGAGAACGTTAGTTTTGAACGTTCTTTGAACGTCCCCATGGAAAGCATTTCCAACCTTCTCCGAACGTTCGTCCAGAACCTTTAGAGAACGTTCGGAGAACGTTAGTCTTGAACGTTCTTTGAACGTCCCCATGGAAAGCATTTCCAACCTTCTCCGAACGTTCGTCCAGAACCTTTAGAGAACCTTATGGG
>JAULBP010109731.1:0-10127 GCA_032355345.1 Lepetodrilus pustulosus | reverse complement strand
GCTGGTACTGACAGACCAAGGATGATAACTGTAGTGCCACTCTACAGACAGTGCATCCTATCAATATCGCGTCAGAAGCATGACATTAAACTTTACTACTGCATAAGTAGTGTATACGCAACTATAATGGAAAGAATGGACAGAGCCTGGAGTCTTAATGAGCCCATTATAGATAGCCAACGTACACGTGGCAGGCATGCGGTTGACACGCCTGGCAGCCCAAACAGTCCTGATGAATTTTGAATAGATATACAATTATGAACATTTGTATTATCAATTAATGTAAATATATATATGTTAAAGTGCACACTGCTATAGTAATAAGGAATTTGATTGGCTCATATTATTATTCGCTGATGGTTTCTGGCGGAAAACAGCAAGCTCCAAAACTGCTCATGATATTGACGAAAATCGAATATTGAATTGGCGAAAACGGTACCAAATCGATTGGTAGGAATTTAGGAAACGGTACCTTGACTTATATTTTAAGGAGATAAACAGTAAAAGGTCTACTGTTTGGAATTTAGACGATATCAGTCGTTAATTGATAGTTTCTAAATTGAATATTTGTACCATTTTGGAAGTTGCTGTTTTTCAACCTCACCAATACAATTCTGTGTAATGCTGAACACACGAAAACCCTCGTAGTGTGACAGCGTGTAACACAGACTGTCAGGAGAGCATGGTGTGTAGCATGTGTGTGTATCATGTGTACCATGTCTTACATAGCGTCAATATCATCCCGACGTCATTGTCTGTATAGAATGGGGATCATACAGGAAAGTGTATTGATCCCGTGGTTGTTGTATGTTAACAGGGGTCTTCAATCTTAGAGTGTGTAATAACACTAAAACCTGGATTGCCCTGTTTGCCGCTCCGTTAAGCTAACGTTCAATGGTTTATACGGTCACGGGATATGCAATTTTAGTCTGGAATAGCCAGGATATTGTTCAAAGACTCTTGTAACAATCCGGCCTTTCTGTTGAACAAGACTAGCATCTTAGATGACTAGAATTCTCACTAAAATCGCTGCCATGGTATTGGCATTTAACATGTTTTTACTTTATTTTTTGCAATTCGATAGGTTGCTGCACATACTAATCTACTAAATTCAGCTTATTTAAATCCATTTCAGAATGTTTCCTTTGACTACATTGAGGTAATACTGGCGCACATCAATCTGGATCACAGACTAAGAACTAACTGTAGCTTGAGTGGGCACAGTACTTTATCAGGATATAGAAGCACTGCATTAGGAATGTTGGCAAGGAACATTCAGGCGTATTGTTGTTGGGGTGTCTATAAGTGGGTCGTGTTTATTTTTAGAAGTGGATGGAATTCCCCAGAATTTGTAAAGTTCCGGTGAAAGCCAAAAACGAATACCAGGCCTTGGCTTGACTGAAATCTTGAGACAATTTCTATACGCCGCTAAAGGCATAGTATCACATACTTCATGGTTGTTTAGTCTATTTCTGCAACGTACATTCCCTTGACATACATACAATCATGATTTTACTTCAAAAAACCTTTCCACCGCTGTATGGTAGATAAACTACCATGCAACCCAACGATAGTCCGAATCGAGTGTATTAAACTAGCGGTCGTTAATCTCTTTTTTTTGTATTCATTATATCCATACAAATAGGCTTAACTCAAAGTGGTACGTCTACGTTTCTTGGAATTCAAAGTGATACGAGTACTTTTTCTTAGAATTCCTTCATAGATCAGTTGCTGCATCAAAGACAATATAAGTATGGGTCCGTAACTGTAATTCATATAAAATATGAATGTTTTGTTAACTATCGAGTGTTGGGGAATAAGTGCATCCGCAAATAACAACTTCATACAAAAGTTTGCACATCGGTTTTTATATTCATACCTCGATGAACGTAAATAAAATGACAGTCAATACTTAATTAAAGATTACCTGTGATTGTGTAAACGAGGTGCCCAGGTGGTCACAATGGGTGACCGCAAGACGGTCTCCAGAGTTGGCGCTCTGACACGTAATTGTATGAACGATGTGTTAAGTTGGTGGACAGAGATTTCTATGGTCTGTAACTATATGAACGACGTGTCCACATGGTCATAGCGGGTAACGGTCGACTAGTGGCCAGTCTAGAGATAGTACTGTGGGACATTATCAGTGGACTCTTGGGGAAATTGTCAACATGGTCACGTCGTACCCAATATAAACTTACAGTGCCCTGCGTTCATTCTGTAAATCAATTCATTTGGAGGTTCAATTTCTATATTTATAGTGTAAACTGACTTTGGAACATGTTTTCCAGAACGGAAAAAAACAACGTGCTGTTGTCTTTTTTTTCCGGAATCTCATCCGCAGCGAAGCCAGATGATGTTCACTGTGGAGGATATTCCGGAAATTCGTTTTTTTTCTGTCCGCCTACTTCTCTAGGCTATGCCGCCCCCATTCCCGGCATACTGTTACAGTGTCTATAAAAATGCATAGGTAGCCGACATATTGTGTCTAGTGAATAAAACAGGTTCCAACTTTTATTTTCTAGAGTTCTTCATAATTATCTCTCTACACTACTAGATTACACCAGATGCCAATTTAAATACATGTATGGACTGTACAGAGGAAAGAATGGATTACGATACTTGTATGTATATATAGATCAATACTTGGTCCTATGGAGTCTACAGGTGTACGGCGAGTTATGTTTAACATCATTCTATAATAAACAGACCATCTAGCGTCCATAACTAGCCTAGGTGGATGTCCACGTGTGTCTATTCAATTGGGTGTTTGAGTACACAATGTCTCCTTTTGTTTTTGTTGACATCCTAGTACAAATTATTGCGCGCTAGTAATTCGGTTCTAAAATCAGCCTTTTTTTCAATCTCGAATTAACGGTGTCTGATTTCGTTGGCGTGGCACGTTTTGACCAATCGTTGTAGGTTATTCATACACGTCATGTTAGAATGAATGTTTACATACATATGGTTTCGTTGCATATTCATGAACGTAGGAGATCCACTTCCTGTCAGCCATTGAGTGTAATCTTCTTGCCTGAAGTCAAAGTAGGACATCCAGGATTAATACATACTTCCATTGATTTGGACATTCTCGGCATGTGCTCGAGAACAAAGTACACGTAAACTGGATTGACAGACCTAGGCAATCATCCCAATGTTATTACGGTAGGACACATCAAATAATGTCAACACCGCAATTCTAACTTGAGATATTTTCGGACAAAAATCTTTGTGACGTTTAGAATTATAACAAATTAGGTTTACACGTATGGAACTTGATAACGTCTCAGACGGGGCAACAGTGAATGAACTAGACTGGCATACTCGTTCAGTCAGATCCTCCAGACCTAGCACAGTGTATTATGAATCGATTGTATTCGCGACTGCAAAGATAAGTTCCTACCTCAATAGTATATCACTTTTACTAGATAGGCTGTCGTCTACCATCGTCATTAATGTTCGTAACTGACAAGAAGAGGAATTGCCATATGTGGTTTGTGGCAATGCTAATCTCAAATGTTAACGTCAGCGTGTAACTAACTCACCTATGACAGCTATCTATATTCTACATGGATGTATATACTAATGTATTACTTATCTGGGTATAGTTTCTCGAAGTTCTCATATCCAATATGAGACTACAACGTTCTCGTAATAAGTGCACCAGCGCCATGTAGAATGTATTGCTACGGGAGTACTTATGGTCTTATAGTAGATATGAGCTTCGAGAAACTATGCCCTGAATGATAAAATTGTAAGGTTGTTATTAAAAGGATCAGAGACGGGAATACGGCCGTTCTGCCCTCGGTGTATCCCCAAGTGATGTTACTGAACGAGACGTGATCCTGAGGTTAGTGGGATACAGTATACATGTTTCAACACCGGTGACAGCAATCCTAGCTGTTAACCCAGCGGTATCTGGTCAACGTGATCAGACACATGAGACTATTCATACGATCCACATACGGTATACAGTATAGATAAAAGTATCCCTGACTATCGTGTGCACTACTGTCACAGTGACTGGACCGTATATACGTGGCCATTATTCCAGTGTTTAGATGAAAATAAAAAAATCATTACCAAAATCAAAATTAAAGTTTAGTATTTAATCGACATTGAGCGAATGATTAGACTTGTTTGGGAGCTGATGGAGACGACTTGAAGCTGAAATCATAACTGTAGCTACAAGATAGCACTGCCAAAATCAATCATATATGACGATCGTTGACGAGGTTCACGCCTATTCGGAGAGTGGTGATTACAACGTGATACGTTCAGGCTTGGCAATGTGTATGGTGATTTCAAGCGAACTTGACCCCGATGTCTTCACAGCACCCTGAGAGGATAATATGCTGATGGTCAATGTGCTTCCCTATGATTGGCATCACTCCTGTACCGTACCTCATGTCATAGCAACACGCTTCACATGCTCTTACATATGTGATAGTATCATATGTATTTATATAGGTACTGTATCATAGGTTAACACAACTTACAACCTTTTTTTCTCTCATGGAGGCATCATTACATTTGCAACGGTCATTTAAATATACAAGGAACAGAATGTGTGTAAAACAGAATGTGTGTAAAACAGAATGTGTGTAAAACAGAATGTGTGTAATTGGTGCAAGTACACACAGTTATAGTTTCGAATTAAATTAGCCATGATTAGATCATATTTGCAGATGACTACCAATGATTATATCGACTAGTTACGGTACTAATACAAACTGCTATAAGTCAAATGAAAACCTGATGATGTGATTGATGACAAAGATGTTAGGACCCTGGATGGAAAGACGTGTATAGAGTAATAGGTAGAAGTACTACATAAGCTGTCTTTGAAGACATTCAAAGTTCTTTCTAGTATGACAATTTTACTACAAATGACAACCTACGAGACCTATTTGTACTACATGTCTCGCAAAGCCAACAATGTGTGATGAATTATTCCATATGTCGTTTGTAGATGCATGGAGGTGCCAACATTAACTAGCATGTTCGCATCACTAGGCCATACAATGGGATGCACTGTGTAAGTATTAATAGTAGGCAATTGTCACAGCTTGTACGCGGCGATGTTGATGCAATTAACAACAGCCGTTACCGTCACCGTCGTTCTCGTCAATAGGGTTCTGTCCAGATCGACGGCAGCCCCTGAGTTGAAGAGACCGCTCCAGGGTAGTTTCCCTGGTAATTGCCAACAAGTAGTGTTTGCAATTGGATAATGGACATTGCGTAAGTGTTTCTTGTGCAACTATTAAACATTATCTAGAAAGTCCATGTTCAATTGCCAAAACACGGTGTTTGGTTTCTGTCCACTTAGTCGCCACTACAACCACAAGATCTGATAACTCGCCGTGTGTAAACTGTCCAGGAGGAACCAGGACATTCATTACGAGAGGCGATGAGGCTAGTTACACCGACACCGTAACAGCCTGTCAGCAGAAGAGTGATTGCCCGATATTAAGACAATGTCTGTCGTTTGTAGTGGAGGCGCAGTCACTCTTCTTTTGTTTTGCTCTAAATGGCTACTGACCTTAATTAATTTTGTTGAGTATATATGGCGTCTGTGTCCTTTGATCTCGTGTGTTTAATTCAATATTTACCAAAGATTCTCTTAACTATATCGAATAGTTGGGCTGTACTTTTAGCTATATATAATTCATAAATATAGGTGGATGGATATGGAACATGTTTTGTGTATGTATAAAGGGTCGTGTACACCAGAGGGGAATTTCGCAAACGACAAATTCGGCGATTGACTTCTGAGATAGCACCTTATTTAAATATATATGACTGCACGCCAAAAGCGAAAATTGTTGTTGTCGCCGCTGATTGGCGCGGCGATAAATCGCTTGCCTCTGGTGTGTAAATGACCTTAAGCCAGGGCGAGTATGGACCGGAGAGAACCTCCAAGGGAAATCCCTGTCAGGTGTCGTGTAAAAGTGATTGGTCTAAATCTGTATGGACAATACAACACTTCCGTCGCATAATCCATAACCGGAAGAGGAAGTGGAAAACACGTTTTCACAATAAAGTAATCCTACCAGATATCTGGGTTTCAGTTCAAGTCAGAATGATGGGAATTAAAGCAAAACACTGTTTGCTGATGATAACACTGATGCAATGCTTATCGATGAAATAACTGGATCAACACAGACAAATAACATCGGGATCGACAACAATATAGCTCACTGTGCCGGAAACATACTAATTATTTCAACTTTATTTTCAAATTATATCAACGTACACATGTCGCTTCTCTCCTTAAAATGAAATGGCCTATATAGAATTAATTGTGCATAATTATACATGTTGTTCATTCACTGAATTGTATTCCCTATGCAGATTTAGCATCAATATTCTCGAGTGTTCTTGAATATTTTGAACTAAAACATCAGTTTCAAGCTTGGAAATAGTATTACACCGGCCTGTGTGCACTTTTCCTTCTCAACTCCCTGGGAATAATACAAGGCGATACAAGGTTATCATTCACATGTCCATCTCATCCTTCCGGGTACCCACTCTCTGCTGGGTGAACAGAGGCATTTTCGAACTCAGCCACTTGCCTAAGATGACACCACAAGTTGTTCAACCTACGTATCAGAGTGAGGCAGGATTATCGGTTACACCAATGGCACTTGGAGTGGTAGTGGATGTTCCTATCTGGCAAACCCATGGTCCTGTTCTTTCAGTGTTTGGTCTAGACAAAAAAAAATAGACTAAACTGGGCCTGTATGTTTACTGCTACTATTGTGTACATAAATGTTATTTGATAGGAATATGTTCACTGTGAACAGATAAACGGAAATTAATGTCTACGGGAAGGTACTGATCATTCTTCGACGATTTGCTATGAAGTCTCTAAGTCGGCATTGTAGCGTATGGTTGTGGTATTGTTTGAAGGTTCCGCATGCTTCTGTTGTTTACACTGAACATACAACGAGAGCGGAACCATATATCTACCTGATGCACTTGCACTAGTCTTTTCCAGGGATTCGCCAAGTAAATGTTATCCTTGAGTGAGAAGGATAAATCGTTGTATAAATCTACGGTTATCGTTCGTCTCTAAACAATATGACTATATGACTAAACAATGAAGAATGGTTTGCTCTAGTTACACAGCACATACCGGAAGTTCCCGTATTTAGGCCCCGGGCTTTATTACGGAAAATGCCTCTTTGGAAACGGAATCTTTTAATCCGAATTTAGATCCAGGGCTATTCGGAAATACCCATTATAGATACGGATTTGGTATTTGTGATGCGAGAAACCGACAAAATATATAGTGTTGGCACTTGTTTTAATACACCCGCATGTAAATATATATTTTTGAAACATTACTATGATTCTGTAAATGGAAAAGTGTACCAACTTCACTGATATCACTAAGGTCATAGAGTTTGAACAGCTGTAACAATGTTTGACCGTATGCTTTGCAGAACAGTAAAGTTACGTCGCACACAAATTATTGCTTTTAACTATCTGAAAGACAACCAAAGTACATATTATTTTTCAAACTACACTTAATGTAGGAAAGCACGTGTGGGCAAAGACAATTTTGAGACTTGGTAATTAAGTAGTGCTTATAGGAATGGATAATGTTACAAGAGCAGACCTGCTTTACAGAACTGTATGTACGACCATTAATCTGGCAATTGAAATGCATGTATCCATTTACGGCTATTTGTAACTGTGAATAAATCTGTACATGCACGCACTGGTCCAACGCTTCTTGATGAATATGTCGACAACGTGAAGCTTCAAACATCCTGATGGTATCGAGGAATTACAACATCACAATTACTTGAAGTCTCCAAGCACATGCATGTCAATTCAGATTAACAAGATCCATATCTATAAGCTTGCCTTTATCAAGGCGTCTTCCTGTCAAATTAAGTGCGGCACGTGTTGATCAAGTATGTCAATGGTCAATATATGATGAGACAGTCCTGATGATAGGCCATCTGATGCATTGATTCCTTGCTGGCAAGTGTGGAGTGGGACCTCCATCAGAGAAACAGACCCGATGTCCGACTGGTGTCATTAGAAGTTCAGGCCTGCTTACCCATGAAAACATTGGCTTAAACCTGTCATCAAACAGCATACCTTTACTTAGTTAGATTACGGCAAGCATATTTACTATTTGATATTGGCGTAGAGATAATGAAGAGGATTACTTCCTCTGAGGGCATGATATTATTATTAGGACGTGATGATATTCTACCAGTTGTAGAGGATATAAGGGACGTCGCTCTAGAGTATTGTTCACTTGAGAGAAGAATGTGTTCAATTGGTATATAGTAGTGTTGCTCGATTTGTCGTATTATTCTTTTGTACATTTGTCTCATACATGTATTATGTTGCTGCTGCTACTGCTGCTACTACTACTACTACTACTACTACTACTACTACTACTGCATATTATATATTATGTTTGTACACCTGATAATCTGCATTACCAGGAAAGAGTGTGACGAAGGGGAACAGTTAGTTCTGACTGTCGCAGAATATAGCAGGCCATGATAACTGCAATGCAGATAAGGGAAAAGAAAATCAGCCAAAATATGTAGAAATTAATATGAATTGGTATTTGATGACCATTATACAGAGGTCATGCTTCTTCTCTTATTGAGCGTACCTAGTGCCAGAGGAATAGTTCCCCACGGTAATACGATTCCAAACAATTGGACCATCCTGGACATCCAGGAAGTGTCTTGGTACAGCTTCAGAATTGTACCATTTTGGATTGCTATGTGTAGGCCTACATAATAGTTATACTTCTTATCTTTTAAAAATAAAATAAAAAGATATTATGTTCTTTTGTTGTTTTTTATTTTGTGTATTTATATTTCGTGTTAGAGTCTACTGGTTTCGACATGAGGTGCTACTTCTTATAATGAACATATAGAGTTGCATTACCTTCGGCTGGTGTAATTGACGTCTACATCTGAAAGTAAACCTGATCCGATCTTCTTCAAGAACTGTAAGCATTGCTGGGGAATGTGTGTGGGTATAGTACTAAAGTAAAGTTGCTTCCTAATACCGTTGGACATTTAAGGATAACTTTCCATCTGCAATACTTGTGCTTTTCTTGCTTACTGCTCATTGTTCAATCTGGTTTGTAATGTAGAAAAAAGCGGCGGTGCTATGGCTGTGGCATGTTGTGCTGCTATCGTATGTAATTTAAACCCTGACATAGTCGACAATGTCTAGCCTCTGGCACTTGTAAAAATCCTATAAGAAAGGATATTCCATAAAGTATTTAACAACTATATGCGTTACGATGACCTGGAGAGTTCAAGGATATAACAACGAGCTTGTGCTCACCTGCAATTGCAGTGTACGACAACCCAATACGAACAACCCAATACTAACAACCAATACTAACAACCGAATACTAACAACCGACAAAAATACAATCATAATTAAAGTAACAAAAATAGCACGGCTATATGGGTGAGACTACATGGATGTTACAAATTGCATCAGTCGGCGGCTTCAGATCACGATGCAGCGTATGGAACTGCGGGCATGAGTGTTCCTCTACTACAGAAACACAATCAAATTTTAATGTCAGGCTTGCAGCTAATTAGGGCCTGTACATGTGCATATTGAAACATAACGTCCAACTGTTGAACTGAAAATTAATGCAAGGTCAAGTTTGTCTTTTCCATGGAAATCACCGGTAGAACCAAATTACGCAAAGTTACGGAGATGTAGGTTTCCAATTAAACCAGCTGGAGCATCGAAATTTTCATGTCTAAAGTAACTGTTCCCTAATTATGAAGATACAGTGCGTGAAGATAATTGAATAAAAGGTAATTTGACCTCATTGTGTCAGCTATCTACAAAGCGTAGCCTACTGCAAAAGAAAATCAAGATTAACAAATAGAAAAAGAAAGAGAAGGCTATTGGAATGCTGATGGCCGAATCACCTCTAATAGCAAGAAGAATTGTATTGAGAAATACGTGGTGCTTTGTTGTATTGTTATGACATGCGCACGCCGATCTTCCTTCACTGCAGCCACCATTAGTGAGCGTGGGAGAGAGAGGGAGAGAGAGAGAGAGAGAGAGAGAGAGAGAGAGAGAGAGAGAGAGAGAGAGAGAGAGAGAGAGAG
>JAULBP010109720.1:0-10128 GCA_032355345.1 Lepetodrilus pustulosus | reverse complement strand
ACATAAGAAAACTGACAATGTTGTCTTTCTGTGACATGTCCCCTGAAAGATCATTGTCAGTGACCTATCTCTCTTCAAGACTATTACCACTGACATACACTGTACAGTGATTGAAATTAACACTAGTCCACTAGGCCGGGCCATTTCTCCCAATGCTAAACGTATCCTAAGGACTAGTAGAAATTCATGTATTTTGTTATTCGTATCACAATTAGGACCAGTAAATTTTAAAGATAATTTTGATCCCTGCAAATTGACTATTGTGATCAGACTTAACTGTACCTGCTTTTCATTTCTAAAGACAAGTAGAAGATGATACATTAATAGTCTATCCACACAATAGAAGGTAACATTCAGTAAGAATGGAAACACAACATTGTTTGAGAATGAAACATACATAAAATACTCATTTGCTGTACTTGGTCACATCAATTAAAGTTTTTACCAAAGCTGGCGTATCTATTGAGAAATCAATGAAGTATTCTCGGAGATCTCTGTAAGATAAAGTATACTAATGTGTTGTGGTATCATCATAGTGCTATTGTAACCATAGATTATAAGGGACTGGATAACTTTCTCGTGATTACGCTGAGACAAACATTCAGTTTCCGTTTGAAATTTACACTATGGTGATAACCGATGTTGATTGGGATGTTGATCTTCAATAAATGTTTATGGATACAGTATGTGTCAACACTATTTTCTTACCATAACATCCAAAAGCAGAGTTTCTAACCATGATCAAAACACAGCTTCACTAATTTCTCTTGGGAAAAGGGTAAACGGCAGATACGACGTCATACTCATTGTGACACATCCATATGACTGTGACGTTGTAACGGTTTACCCTTTACCGGAAGAGCAGAAAAAAACAATGTGAGAACTATGCGCGCTGCTAAATCGTCATATGAAAATGAACAGGAGTCGGTTATTGTATGGGTGTTGATTTTGTTCACTTTTGTTTGTATTTGAGATCGTTTATATGCAAGTGATAAATAAGACAAATGATTGTGTTGGTGCGTATTATCTTAAGATTTCAGTACTTTTCTTTCGTAGAATAACAGACATAAATATCCCGTAATTAATATTGAATTCCAATATACAAGGATGAAAATTAACTTTAAAACTTACTAGTCCTAAATTCCTAATAGTGAAACAAATAGCAAAAGACATGAATTGCTACTAGTCCTTAGGATAACTTTAGCATATTGGGAGAAATGGCCCGGGCTAGCAGACTAATGTTAATTTCAATCGCTGTATATACGCTATTAGGAAATGCACAGTTGTATGTAAAGATACTGACTATCGATTTGATGTGATTAATGAACAACTGGAAGTTTGCATTGTCAAAGTACAAATAGACATAACCAATTTACTACCATGACTACTGTTGCATCACCATGGTTACAGCCTACCTGTGCTTTGATGTTTATTTATTGCTTAACGTGGCGGCGGGAATATTTCACTCATAGGCGACAACGTGCTTTGATGTATGGAATTACCAAAGTTGTCATTATGACTAACAGCACATCAAGTAACATCAACAGGAAGTATACTAGAAATTCAAGCAAATAATCAGGGTTTCATTTTCCATAGGCCTAATGTTAATGGTTGTCAAATCTGCAGTTTTCAGGGGGGTCACACAGATACAGTGTCCCTTCAATATAACGCTGAAGTTGTGGTCCATGATATACCCCCCGCATTATAGTACCCGCCTTATTCGATAGTAGGTAAATAACAAAGATAAAAATGGAATCCATGTCTGACTCAGCCTTATATCCGAATCCGCGATGTATTGAACCATGTTATATCGAGGGGACACTGTACCTGTAATTTTGCAGATTTTCAAATGACACCCAGGACCCCATCTATTTCGACCACTGATTATGAGTGTGGGTAACGAGCACTTGCAACCACCTTGATTGCATAATGGTTAACATGTCATAGCATTTGGTCAGTGGTTTTATTCCCAGGTGTGTCATACTAAAAAAATAACATTAAAAATTTGTAGTGTAGTTGTTGTTCCCCTGCCTGTTACTCTGCATTAAGTCTCTCCTTGTTGGATTAGACCATGGTTCCAGACTAAAATTTTGAGTTACTTGTCCACAGGGCTAGTCACAGTGTTAGAAACTTTAGAGTTATGGCCACTGGCCAACGGGGGCCAGTAACTTTTAATTTCTACTGGCCCTGTTCAAAATCAGCTGGCCCGGAAACCAATCGAATGTTGTTATCACTTAAAATGTTGCTGGCCCGACAGACCCTCAAGTTTACAAAACTGCTGGCCCGAAGTGAAACTCACTGGCCTCGGGCCTCCGGACCAGTGGTAATTTCGAACACTGGGTATCACAAATGAATGTACCAGTAGTTTGCATTTATTACTCAAATATAATGCTATGCCCTCATTGAAATGTGATTGTATGCCTTTAAATTGCAACTTTCTTTCAACATAAATAATTAAATGAAGTTTCTCCTTATATATTGCCTATGTGTCATGTTTTCTTAAGTGTATTACACAACTTTGCTGATGGGTTAGTTTAATAAAATTCGTAATTGGTCCATCTTGCCCACTAACATGTAATGATGCATGACAATGACCATAACATCCTGCGGACAGTGGTGGTGATGTCATTGCAGTCTTGTAAATTTACACTTCAACGAAAGAAGCGACGCTGCCAATGTCGACTTATTTCAATGTGCTCATCTTCATTCAAATTCATGATGGGCAATATAAACAATAACCCACTTGCTACTCAAGATTACAGATCATCATTCCCTTGCTACAGCTTGTGACTTACAACATTAACTTCACTCAGGAAAGATAACTGTAATTTCAAGTAGGTTGTTGGGAAAGAGAAGATGTCATGGACCCCCAACTTCAGCGTTATGTTGAGGGGACATTGTTTATTGTTGATCGGCCTACAAGTGAAAAGAGTCCATGCAAATCCAAATGATGAATGTCTTAGCAGTAAATCAATAAACTGGATATAAACATAAGATAATAATGTGTAATATGTACTTTATTGAACAAGTACATTTAGCAATCTTGTCATGCAGGAAATCATCTGTATTACAATAGCACATTTGACTTTTTATTTATTTCTTAAAATTGAAGTTGGTTTTTCCTGTTGATGCACAATCCGAGAGTAATAAACATCTTATAACATTTCATCAAATTTCTATGTACAAAGTATTTTACTGACATAATTTTACGAAATCTTAAATTCACAGCAAATAAGATGTACACAAAGTTAATGGTTACTTCACTTCACATACAAACACAGTTAGCAATTCAAGTAGAAACATGGTTTATTCACCAGTAAAAGAGATTGGACAATTTATTTCTACGTAATAATATATTCCAACTCCTGAATAATATATACTGGTAGTTTTTAATATTCTAATGTAGAAAGGTCTAATTGTTCAACAAAGTATTTATTTATCACATGGAGATAGATTCACTAATATTTCCATATATTTATTAAGTCTGGATATATGTACATTGACAAAAAAATACTGTATTAAATATTAACATGTTCATATACTAGTAAAATTGACGAGTGTTTCACCTGTAGTAGAAACACTTGCACACAGATATTTGTATATTACTGGACAGTTATCCATCTTACAACAGTAAATATCCTTTGTACACTCGCAAACCTCACACAAGGTTAGTAAGCACTCTATTCACACCATAAACAACACCCAGATCCGTGTAGTCAGTCACACCCATTAAATACACGTCTATCTTATAACACTACCAACAGACCACTGTGCCGTTCATATTTCTCTAACCAGTGTGCTTCAATGCATGATCCACGCAAATAACGTACGATAAAACGAGACATTGACTACATCATAGTAAAACCAGATTTATTTTCATGCAATCTAGCTTACATGGTAGATGGCAACAAAGTATCATGAATTAATTGATGCATGATATTCAACATAACTATGTAGAGCAATATTGATCAGTTGAATGGGAAGCAAGTACTGTAATAATATTAAAAATACATTAAGTTTACATCAGTTTCTACACCAAACAGGACGTCAAAATTGTAATGGACAACGGTTGAATCCTGTGAAAAATAAATGCTGTGATTGATAGGGCATTCAGGTCTCGGGGAAAAGATGAGTAACTTTTCACGATATTGGTACCCATACCTAGAGGGCAGTAGCTTCTCATTCACCATAGGCAGTATTTCTGGCCATCCTATCCCTAGTTGATAGTCTCTGTACTCCCTAGTGCGTGGTACATATAAAATATTATGAAATCATAGCTTCTTGGTTTTTTTGAGATTGTAATATAACAATTATTTTTTTATCTTCTCAAACCGTGTTGCAATGATATGGACACTCTCGGCTAATGCAAGCAATAAAAGCTCAAGAGAACATTCCTAGTCACAAAATATACAATGCCGCTCTTCGACGAAAAATTGTCATATATTACAACACTTTGTAACTGTTTAATACATAAGAGTGTGGTTGTATACACAGACCACACACACTCTGGCCCACCATGCCTGGGACTAGTTCATGTGTTCTTTGGGGGGTGGTAGATGTTGTAGTTGGTAATCATGGACAAACTGTACAGACTCCAAAAGAAAACACATAATAAAAAAAAAAACTGTCCTTTTTATAACACACAAGAATAGTCACTTGAGAAGTGGTCACGAGAAGATATTGCAGAGTCAAATGAAGATAGTCCATCAAGGTTTATGCAGGAAATGTTTGAAAAATCCTCACTTTTTCAAGACTGACGATGCCGATGAGGTCACTACGTCACAGCCGTTGACGACATTTCTCGTCAAACGGGGCGATTATCGCAAAATGAAAGAAGTGGGTGTTTTTTTTTTACGAGAGGTCCGTGCGTCTATAGTACAACAGGTAGGGCATCCTGGGAGCGTTGTACTTGAGGACGTTTCCAACGGCAACCGCCTGTATGTGGGCGTCGTCGATGTGCACCCAGCTGTTGATGCCGGAGTGGAACACGTCTGTAGTGTAGTGGCCGCCTGTCGCGTTCTTCCCGTGATGGAACACCACTGAACGGAAACAGAATGTTACTTAGTAACATATGTTATGACATTCAGTCAGTGCATTTTATCTAATAGAGCTGGTCTCAATACCACAAGAAATATTTGATTACAAATTCACATATAAAATTTGAGTTTGAACAAGAAATCTACCCGAAAAGTGTAATAATGTTGGGGCCTGGTTTTCATTTCACGAAAGAGTCTATAATTTAAGCAGATTTATTATAGTAAAAATATGGTGCATAGACTACAGAAGGACCCTATTGTGAAATGAAGCTATGCAAGTCGTAACAAATACATCTACCAGTAAAGAAAGTTATATTTCTCATGGAACTACAAACATTCTGCACTACATAGTAAGTAAATTTTATCTTCTGGATCTGGGGCCTGTTTCACAAAATGATCACAGCACTATGAGTCATAAAATCTATGTGTGTACCAGTACAAGAGCGACATTTCTTGTAGAGCTATGAATGCTCAGTGAAACAGGCCCCTGTTAGGTAAAATAATGAATGAGTTAGTGCTTTATGTCACAGCAGGAATATTTCACCCATAGACTATGACGCTACGTAAAATAAACATACAGTATCAATTTTACTACATATTTTTTCTAACATCAATTGCAAGAAAATTTGTAAATAAATACTGATCATGTGGGCATATAATTACGGCATTTAATTGGTCTATTACAAATGCACTGAGCACTGCCAGCTAACTCACACAGGGCTCGACACTAAGGATTGTCCGCCTGTCCGGGACAGGTACGATTCACAGTCGGACAGGTGAATTAGCCCAGATTAACAAGCCTTTTACCTACAGTTACCTGTCTGCTAGGCCACAGGGACAGGTGCCTCAATAAGTTAATGTCGAGCCCTGATATATTGCTATCTGGAACACTGTTTTTGAGATGAGACGATAGTGAATAGTAATTAACAGAACATAGTTGGGGAGTACACATACAGCAAATTAGTAACATGTAACAAATTATTTTATTAAATAAATTGTGATGATTAAATGCGTAATATACATTGTTTATGTGCAGTGCTATATAATTACATATTTTATGAAAACAAGTTTGTGAACATTTCTTGTTTTAGAAATTGATAAGGTTTAAATGGGGCTTTATTTATTGTGATCATTGGATTCATTACATGAGAGAGAAGGCAGGTTATATCCCATGATTTATATGCACATACACATTAATAATTAAGTCCCATGCAAACATCATCAATTACTAAAACGAAAATCAATCCAGGTAACTTGAAATTCAAAAGCCATTCAGTATAAAATTTTGCATTACAACATATTGTATCATCATCATTATTATTATTATTATTATTTTATTATTGTTGTTATCTTGTACTTCAGTATGTGCGAAGGAGAGAAGAGAAAGCTGGTTATTCCAAGTGATATGGGCTACGGTTCAAGAGGAGCCCCACCCAAGATTCCAGGCAAGTTATTAGTGGTGTTTCTTTCGGCAAACCGGCTAGGTTTTGAGTGCACCTCTTAAGTTACTTCAACCGGCTAGATCGTTTTCTTTGACAAGCTACCCGGCACATTTCTAGTCGGAGTTTGCCACTTGCGCCAGTATCTGGTGACCAGCGTATCTCGGCCAGATACCGGCACATCTTGGTTGGACAAAAAACAGTCTTATGAGTAGTGTAGGTTGTGCCGGGTTTGCCATCTTGCCGTCACATGACACGCCCTTATCTTCAAAAGCATTTAGCCACTTTCTGCCAAATCGAGCAGCCCTGTTGGTGATTTCCAACTTTGAATTTGTCCAGCTTCCAGAATTTCCTCGGCCAAGATAGACTAGTTTGCTTTTAAACATTTAAACAATTATTATTATGTAATTATTATTATTTTATTACCGTATGTTATTATTGTTGTTATGTTGTACTCATATTTTGTATAAATTGTTTTTGCAGCTGATGCAACTTTAATCTTTGAAGTTGAGCTCCTAAAGATTGACAGAAAAGAAGAATTGTGATGTCAGAGTGAACATGTGGAGTGATCATTCACTGTAAATTCTTGTATTATCTATGTTATCTGTACAAAAACCATGTCAAAACTTACAAATATATTTGTCCTCTAAACTTGCATTGACATTTATGTTTTAGATTTGTAATATTGTCATTTTCTTCAACCTCGTGGGTTATTGTACTGACTTCTAAGCTCAGGATGTTTAGTATTGACCAAAGTGTGCATGTTTTGTATACATTAATTACAGGCCTACCTAAGGAAACAGATATTGTCACGTAAAACAATTATCTACACTAATGCCAATGATCTGTGACAATCTGTATGGATTATATATTAAATGTGATTTTTTGCATCATTCAACAATGATCAATCTTCATAAAAGACAACAGTATCAGTAGTTGGCAATTGGCTTCAACAGTTGATCATGAACGATAATTGCTGACATGTGTATTGATGTTACATGTTTTATGAAGCAATGTAGAACATGTTTTATGAAGCAATGTAGAACATGTTTTATGAAGCAATGTAGACTGAAGCAAAACATGCATTTTCAGTGGTTTTTGGTATAGTGCAGATATACATGTGTTTTCCATTGCAAGATCTGTTTTCTTTTATGGGACTGAAATAGGGACATGTCAAATTGACAGTATCCTTGACGTATGGACATTACTGGCAGTATGCTCAACTCAACATACATTTGTGGACAGTTGGATGATAAAAATTGTAGATGATTTCACCAAGAGCTGTAGCGTTCACTGTACGATTCATGTTATGCGTTCATTAGAAAGTTTTTGCTTACACTTTCACTAGTTTCATATGTATTCAAGGGAGGTAATCAGCTATAACAAAGAGGGTATCCTTTCGCAAAGCTCTCTTATCTAATACGAGACCATAGAGCTCTCTTTGCCGATAGCTAATGCACTGCAAAGAGAAACACTATGGTCTCTTAGTGGACAAGAGAGCTTTGTGAAGGGATACCCTGGATCTTTCTAGGACTCACAAGTATGACACAGAAAATTTCATGTCCCATCCAACCGTAATTTATTTTAGGAATGAATGAATTAGTGCATTACATTGTAGTAATATCTCGCACATATGCGACCTGGTGTATGAGAAAAATAAACAGATGATGTAGTTTTCAAATTGAAATGCAGAATAAAGTACTCTGGTACAATTTCCATATTTCTCAAATTACAATATACATGATATAGGTATTTAAGTTTGTTACAAATGCAAGTGAACATTCTAATCATTCAGTGTGGACGTCTTCATTTTCACGTGTGAATGTTCATGAATAAATGAAAAGTATCTTTGACATTGTGTTCCTTGTCATTCTTATATTTCTCCTTGGCAACAAAACTTTTCACAAACAGGTACCGATTTAAATCGTCAATGAACATAATACATGTACAGGTAAATGTGATCTAGTTTGAATATTAAAATAATGTGTATTATCACTGGAAGACAGATTTGCAAGCATTGAGAGCTTGCTTTACAGGCCATGAAAAGTACCTTCAAAAGAGTGCAATATATAGAACTGTTAACTACGGTAGTGATGGCATACTCAAGGTGCTACATGATTTACCCCAGTCATTGGATCACTGCGCACTCATAATTCCTTCTCAACTCAAGGTGCTACTAGGTTATCATTCACATGTCCATCACATCCTTCCGGGTACCCATTCTCTGCTGGATGAAGTCACAATGATATTTGTGGCATGCTAGTCTACTACAGTATCAATTCTCAAAGCTCACATTGAGGAGTCAAGTGCCAGAATGAATGGCTGTACTGTGACCTCACTAATTCATGAAAATGGTGTTATGGCATATTTAAAAGCATACTACCGTATCAAAAGTTATTTACCGATGTATTTATTCCCCAATTACAATACTTGATAGTTTATAAATATTTGTTATTGTCTTATATGAATAAAAGTAACATAGCTCCAACTATCTTGCCTTTGAAACATGTAACTGCTAGATCAAATTCCTCCCAATGTTGATCGACAAAAGGGGAGTTTGGCGATATAAAATTAATGACAAGTATCACAAATGAATATATGGTAATTTGCATTTATTACTCGAATATAGTACTAAATGCTCATTGAAATCTGTGATAGTACATGGATACCATTAACAACAACAGATAATTGTGATTTCAGACGAAATTCCAGGGCAAATAAATCTGCGGATCAAATAAAATTGCCATGCTCGACTCTGATTTACTGTAAGATACACAGGTATTCACCATTTGATAAATAAGAAGAAACAACAGGTAATTATACTGGTGTCATTTATTGATTATCCTAAACCTATACAATGAGGTACAGAATGGTTATTGCCTGTTGAGATGATGTTAAATGAAAAGAATTCCCCTCATAGTCAACATGGACAATAGATAAAATGAAAAGTACTGAATTTGTTCAGATAGTTTACTGACTTAAAATTCGATTCACAACATAGATATGGCATGTTAATATTTTTCCAAATACAAAATACTCAAATCTTGCAAATTGTCTATTATCTAATTATATTCCACAAACAGAATGAGAGAGAGAGAGAGAGAGAGAGAGAGAGAGAGTTGCACACTTGAACATGAGGGGAATTCTCACGATCTGGTATTGATTGAAATAAAATAAACCTCTATGAAAATGCATGCATTGAGAATGATGAAAATATATATGCTTCACGATGAGAAAAAAAACACAACAAGGTATGGAAGCACTGAAATCAAACAAGACAAAAGATTGCATACCTGCATCTTGATATGCATATCCCCTGCTAATAAGTTGCTACATAAATAAAACAATGTATATTACACTTGGTGTAAAATCAGAAGGAAGTCTACACAAATACAGCGAGTAACATATTGTTCTAAGAATAATATGCCATTGTACCATGTATTACCACACCCTTTTATGCCTGCATCATTAAATTTGATTGAAGTATCCTTATAATCACTAACTAATTAACAAGATGCTATTTGCCAAGAAACTCGTATATGTAGATTTGGGCAGCCAAATTCCTATTGGATAGTTTGGGTTATTAGTTGAACAGATCTGGCCCCCGTTTCACGAAAATGTCCTAACTTTAGGAGCTCCTAACTTTATGACCC
>JAULBP010109709.1:0-10129 GCA_032355345.1 Lepetodrilus pustulosus | reverse complement strand
ACACACACACACACACACACACACACACACACACACACACACACACACACACACACACACACACACACACACTCATCATAATAAACCTTGTCAATGCCATGACCCTCAATTTCTTGAACGTACTGTTCGTGTACCAATTAGATGTATATAGGTATAACGCAACTAAATGGTTTTCAATAGGCCATAATGGTAGAGTTTTGATTGATATAATATTTATTAAGAAATTAAAATTACCAGATCACACTTGGAATGACAGTGTATCCTATTGGCAGTCTGGAAAATCACAAATTAAAAAAAACCAAAACCACCAGCAACTTTAAAAACAATGCACGGAAGTTGCTTATCCTAGATCCGCACAAAATTCACATGCGTGTAGTTCACAGACAGCCTGCTCAATAAATAGGTCAAAGTTGTAACTATGTTTTAGGCTAATTATAAACCTGTCATGGCTTTAGAATACCATGTATATTATCCGCAAACTTTCAACCAATAATAGTCTGGGAAATCCATAATGACTGGGATCAATCTTAGTACTGCCCGGCTACGACTGTTTTCTATTAATGGTTGCATTATTCCTGTAGATCTAAGTTCATACTTTATGACCACTTTACTGGCATTTAACATTAGATCATTGGACCAATGAAAAATACACACGGCAGAAAACATTCCCCTATTTCGATGGCAAAGAAATATCAATATTAACAAGCTATCATTTAATTGTGTGTTTGTGCTGCATCATCACAGAAATATAGCCGTTTATCGGCGTGAAACCATGCACACTATTTGAAACACTGCTGCCTTATCAGGAGCAGTATACACCGTATAAGAAATTGTCTTGGCAGGGTATGGAAGATTACACTGAAACACACAGCACGGCTCCAATTGGTAGGGTGAGTGATGTTTGTTGAAGTAATCAAGGTAACCCGTGGTCTATAAGCACCAAGGGACAGCCTTCAGACCACTGGCGCAATAAAGTCGATAGCCCTAAAGTACGGTTGGATAACATCTCACCATCAACGAAATATTACCTTATCACAGTCGAGATCAAAGAGTAGTAAAGAACGGCTAACAAGAGTATTTTCCTTTGGCCACAAGTCGCATTTTAGTCCCTGACCAAACAACGGCTAACAAGAACATCTTCCATTGGCCACAAGTCGCAATTTAGTCCTTGACCAAACAACTATAAACAACGGCTAACAAGAGCATCTTCCATTGGCTACAAGTCGCATTTTAGTCCTTGACCAAACAGCTAAACAACGGCTATCAAGAGCAATTTCCATTGGCTACAAGTCGCAGTTTATTTATTGACAAAACAGCTAAAGAACGGTTAACAAGAGCATTTTCCATTGGCTACAAGTCGGATTTTATTCATTGACAAAACAGCTAAAGAACGGTTAACAAGAGCATTTTCCTTTGGCTACAAGTCGGATTTTAGTCTTTGACCAAACAGCTAAACAACGGCTAACAAGGGCATCTTCCATTGGCTACAAGTCGCATTTTCTTTCTTGACCAAACAGCTAAAGAAGTATCTCCTCACAATCCTTTGATGAGCGTATCTCACCTGTAGAATCAATTATGCTTACTATTCTCAGGAACATCCTGCCTGGGTGAACACGGGCGCTGAAACCTCTCCTCATTAAGCACACTATACCCAATTATACGACTTTAAAAAAAGATAGCAAGCTGCGAGGGCCAAAGTTACATCAGCCTCGATTTCATGTCATCTCGAGCGTTATCGAAGAATTAGTCCCCAAAGGTAGCTTCAGCGAGAGTTTGGCTGGCTTGAAATATGCGAAACTTTCCAATATTTCCTGTGATGTTGGCGTGGTAAATGTTTGATGGCTGGCTTTCTGGAATATCTGGACTTTATAGACATTGTTCAGATAGAAATAGATTAGCTATGGCCTTAAGATAGTGGTTATAGTTCAGTAATCTATTTGCATGCACTTGGGATGTGCAAGGGATCTTAACATAGTAACGTAACTTTGAAAATTTGTACTTAAAATCTTATAATCGGCAACACTGATATAGGTGAATTATGGGTAGATCATCAAACACAGAACATGGCTATTGCTAATATATATTAGAGAACAGCATGTACTCTCAATAAGGACTGACATGAGATTATAGTTTAGCATATGTATAGTGTTTCCCCATTACCAAAGTTAGTATCCTATTAATACTTGGTACTTTATTTAATTTTCTTTTTGTATTGGGGTTTAGAGTTGCTTTCTAGAATCTTTCACTAATATTATGACTTGTATTTAATTTATGAATTGCGAATACAATGACTAGCTTATATCACATGATTTAAGCATGATTACGCGTGGAGGTTTAGCGCATTACAAATACACTTATTATTATTATTATTATTATTATTATTATTATCATCATTATCATTATTATTATTATTATTAATGACAAGTATTAACCAGGAATTGTCCAACTTTTGCCAGGAAATGTACAGTTGGCATCAAGAGACAGCTATTTTCCCCATGATGCAGCCAAATTGTACACTCAGAGAAATTGGAATGCCCATAACATAAGAGTCTGTGTACATCACGAACAATATACAGGCTATGTATATATAATACACCGAATACAGGCAACACTAACACATTGTTTTAGAGCTACAGTTCAATATTCAACAAAGACTAACACAATCTGCCAATGCTGCTTACACGTACGATGGCACAAATGTTTTCCAATTGAGACAAAAGCAGCCAGCCTGGTGAAGAAGGTTCCGCCTTCAAGGCTTGCTGTCCTGTTCTGGCCAATTAACTCCCGTCACAACCAGGAAGTCAACGGATATGAAAGAACATATTTGTCGGGGTGCAAGTGCGGAAATCCCTTAAGACTGTTTAGAACAATAGAAGAGAGATATTTTTGTAATCTCCAACTTCATCTACCGTTCAAGATTCAAGTGGTGATAACTCTGAGCCATCAGTGCAAAGATTTCAGCATCTTCTTTGAAGTACATTCCCGCTTACTTGACCTAAACAAATAATCGATTTGCTAAAGAAAAGTGGCATTTCATTAAAGGCAGCGGTTATCGGGTATAGGTTGCTTGTTTCTCGTTCAATTTTAATGCTTATTTATCATACTTCCAAGCATAACGTAAATATATTGTATTCGCATTGTTATTTTACGATTGATTTGAAAAGGGCGCGTATTATTTAACCAAACTTGGACATTAGTTTGTTGGCAATGTACTATAGAACATAACCCTTACATATCGGGTTAACATGTGTGCGCATGCGTATTACGAGATGTTGTAATTACGTATAAGATGCAACATCTAAGGGCCCAGTCAGCTCATTTGACGGTCCTTGGTCAGGTAGTGTAACGAATTGGAGCCTCTAAGATTAATTGCACCGAACAAATAGCTTTTACATCTGCACCATGCACCTGTCCTCATAATTAGCAACAGTTGACATGTCGACGTAAATAGCCCTATTCGTAAACACGCCCATAAGTTACTAGATGATGCAAAATATGTTCTTAGGAGCTTATTAACGATGATGCGAACACTGGCGCATAATAATTGTGCTCTCGATGCAATGCTTAGATGCAGCTGACATTAAATGGCTTATGCATACTGTGCAATACTACTGATATTGAGTGGAAGTAGTATCTAATGACAATATCTGAAACAGAATGTGACTTTTTCTTAATCCATTCAATTTATCTTAATTAGAAATATTTTGTTGGAAAAAGTATTTCTTCTTGAATATACTTTAAACTAATGTTGTTTTCCTTTAAACATCTAGGAAAAAAAATAAACACCCACGAAATAATTTATAGTGCAATATCTTTTTCTCAGAACATTTCGCAATATTTTTAATTGGATGCCAACGAACCATATCGCTTTTCTCCATGTATGGAACCGGTTGATCTACAAAGTGTTATTTTGGAAAACTGGGTATCGTAAAGACATTGCTCGCGTACGTCACCCTTTGAGAAGACAAACCAGCTAGAACTCAAACATTAACAGACATGTCAGGTCCAAGTAGTGGTGTAATTTCAAAGAGAGGTTGTTGAGGGTTAGGCACGAGTTCTACTCCCACTGCAGTAGTTAGGATTGACAGACAGAATGCCACGGGTCTGACGTCGAGCATGCTTTACGGTTGACGGAAAGAATGCCTACGGGATGTCGTGTATACCTTGCATCAAAGTGACCAGCGTTGGTGTTCACCGAGTACACATAGATAGCTTAATCTCAAACAGCCATGTTTAGTTAGTTAATTTTATTACAATATATATACGTGCTGATAGAATGTACCGTATTGTGAGCATATGGGTATATTCATATATGGTTATGTTCATGTATGGGTATGTTAATATATGGGTATGGCATCGAGGTTACAAACACATTTTGAGTACGATTTCATGCTCAACTTGAATTTGGCATTATGATTTAACTACTAAGCTTGAGTAGGGCATGCAATTATTCTAAAAATTGTTTTGTAACCATCATGGCCTAGTTTGAATTTGTTTTGTTTTCAAATGAATACTTATGAATGTTTATGGAGTTCATGTAGAGCAGTTTAACACCGAACTGACCAATAATAATGAATGGCAGTTAGTAAACGTAACGCATTATGTTTTGAAATACAGCACATATCGTCAAGACATGCTAACAAATATTCAGAAAATTACACAGTATACATATCAATGTCAATCTGTTGTTAAATGGCTGTTCTGACCTAACTGCGTCTGAAAATGAAACAATTTTACAATTAGTACAGTTGTACATTAAATAAACACAACGGTTTGCTTAAGACTTTTATGTAAATAATTACAACTATTGAACATGTATATATGTATTTATCGTTCTTAATCTTTCTTTCTCCTCTCCCCATCTTTTCTTTCCCTTCTCTTGGAGCGGTTTTCATTTAAGTTGTAATAACTTGTAATCTATCCATTTCGTCTGGAATAAAATATGTTTAAACTAAAGCAGTATGTTTTGAATATTTTGCTACGAATTTAATGTAAAAAGAGATTTCGTTTAAATAAAATAGTATTTAGTGCAATAGAAGTGACCTAATTATCCCAGTTCCAACGCTTATGTAAACAGTATAAAGCACATACAAAAAGCTACAAAGAAAAGATCAAAACGCAAAACTATATAGACAAGAACCAGAACATACTATTTGTCCTTTTGTATTATCGTTGTTTTCAGTGCACTAATTCCTACCCAATAGCAAATCTTCAAAGTGTTAAAGATGCCAAAACAAATACAAGGAATAGTTTATATGAACAGTGCAAACACACACAATCTGTCATGCATATACAGTTCGAGCGTCACTGAAACAAGCATATATTTCAGCATACTTTGACATAGAAAAAGAAGGTTCTTCTAGCTGCTTGTGCTTCTTCCCGTTTGTCATCAGTGGTGCGTCCTATGATCTAATAACGATGACGTGCCATATTATATAGCGTGAATACGGCTTGGAAGGCGTTATAACAATTGTTTAGAAAAAAACAGTCTGTAAAACAATATATCATCTGCCCATTTTGCCCTAAAAAATATTTATTTAGTATTTGGTGTCAATTATAACCGTACAGTTTGTGGCATGGAAGAGTGATACTGAACTCATTGCATTCAAGTGTCTTAGCTCATTAAACCTGTGTGAAATTTGCACTTAAAATATGGCGAAATAATAGTCGAGAAATTAAGGTTTTGCGTAAGATTAGGAAACAATTCAGCTTCGTGTTGGCAGTTCGCGAGCCGTGATTCTCATACGATGAGATCTCAATAGATATATGATTACCTGTATGGCATGGAGATATCCACGCGGCTTTTTGCAACCAAGTAGAATTTAATCCTTGCGTCGAGGTCTTACACACTGTTTATTTAAATTAATAAGCCACATACGTACATCTCAATATGGACAACCCATTATGAAATATTATCCAGACCTGCTAATAATGCAAGAACGATGCCAATTGCTATAAACTATTATATATTGGACATATTTTCTTGACAAATATATGTTGCATTCGGACGATAAGTTATTATTAATACAGATAGATCTAGCATTTTGAAAAAAAATATGGTAGTATATGTACTGAAGCGAAACGTGAAGTTTTGTTAATTTATTCAGGTTAATAATGACTTTTCCTATCTTGGTTATGCTAATTTCACTGTTTCGAAGCTTCATATATATGATTCATATTGATTTCAAAATATTTTATTGGCTCAAATTCAACAGGATTAAACAAAAGTGAAACACTTATAATAGTCCTTTTCTTATTTACAATTTATAGTTACATGTATACAGATGGGTTTCAATTGAATTAAATGCATTTTTTCCTCTCCATCTAACCACTCACAGTGGTACATGGCGCATGGTAGGCATATACAATTGGACATTAAATATTAGCTGCGTAAACAGAAATTATAAAATACATATGACAGAAATTTACTTACAGTTAGTTTGTGGTAATTTGCATTTTTTTCAATAGTATTGCAGGTGAATAAATTGTGACATTCGTCACATGTTACCAAGTTACATTAAGTGGGTCTATATGTTCCTTTAATAAATGGTAAGTGTATCCACCTTCCAGTTTCTATATAGTCAAAATTGTAATGAGATAATGTATGTATATATACAAACAAGAATAATTAAATAAGCTACTCTATTTGGTGGTAAAATCAATTGTTATATAATGGGTGGTTTTATGCAGCAAGAAATAAATATCTTGAATACATGTATTTACAATAACAAACCATGGTCACACATCATCCTGTGCTTGTTTAAAACCAGCTAATTTTCCGTGATGGACGAGATCTGCACACAATAATACTAGCCAAGAAATATTGATGAAATTGTCTCATATAATAAACAATGTGCGACCAAATTGGCTACGCCCAGTATTTTACTTTGATACAGGAATATATCTAATAGAAACTACAAAAAAAACCAAACATCATAAAAAATAAAATAAAAATAAAGCAGTGAAAAGAATCTATCGCCCAATTAAAGTTCCAACATATTTTGGAGTATTCAATAGCCTTGACGCGCCTATATAAGCCACGTTTCTAGTAAGCATTGACTGTTTAATTTATATTCAAGAACGTTAGTATACATTGATGTTCCCACGATTGTCGAGATAGATTCAATTACGTTTCGTTATTAGTCTTCTTTGCAAGGTTATCTTGAAATATTATCAATCGAAATTATTCAGCTAGTTGACCTACATATTCGCCCAACGATTGTTTTACCTGAAACTGTTACATTTTATTTAACTAAAGAAAATCACCGCCTGTTTTGGTAGGAATACAAAAAGACATATCGTGGACGACAAAAGCAATATTATGTATTTCATATGAATTAATTTGACAATTAAAGCTAAACTTTTGTCCAAAAACGATCATTAATGTTGCATGCCTTACAGATGTAATGAAATTCTAAAATTCAACATGGTTTTCATTACATGGCAAATATCAGCTCAGCATATTTTCGTTCTAGACCAACGCTATATAATGTCCTTCGTGTAAAACATTTTTTTTTTATATAAGAACCTTCAAATTTCGCTTGACGGAGAACATTGACGCACGGTGAAACACTTGCACAAACGAATAGCCTTTCGTTCGCATTAAATCATTTGACTTTTTCTGCCAAATCACAAGAATGAGAACGAGCCGAAACACATGTTATGTAGTTATCCCTACGAGTGAGGACCGGTTTAGTCATCTTGTAAACCCGACCTACCAATATTGGACCGCATCTTCTGTTGAAGAGACCATAAATCCCCAGTTCTTAGTCTAACAGATCCCCCACCCAGCTTTCAGACACACTCATGCAAAGGTCATGTTTCAGTTCTTGTTCGAACGTTAAAAATATCGTTACAAAGTTACGACTATATATTGTTTTGCCATTGTTCCACAGTTCAGAATACTACATACTAGTACTTCAAACAGCCTCGCCAAAGTTAAGAATATGGTTTAAACCATTGGTCGCAAGAACAGACCATGGTTTCAACAATTGTTTCAAAGTTAAGAAAGTAATATGAAAAATGTTTTAAGATAATATATAACCCAGAACAGGACAATTGCATTCTTTGCAGTCTCATAAAGTTACGAAATATTCTTGCAGAAATTTTAAATTGATTAAATAATTGTAAACTTTTGTTAAGAAAGTTATCTTGTTAAGAAAGTTATCGAGAGCCTAACATAACCATCTTTGCTTATGAGAAATAATTTTAAACATCAGAAATATTACAATAGCTTAAGAATATGATACTTCGTAGGACATGATCCTTATAGTTGGGAATTCTTGTTCAAGTTTTTTTTTTAAACTCAGGAAAATACTACATGATTTTAACTTTGGTAAGTATTTTCTAATTTCTTTCTTTAAAAAATACTCCTGCTGAATACGAATTTATCTTCTTAAACAAGACATTTGCTCGATGTCGGATCACTGCTTGTGATCATGGCGTTCTCGTTAGAAGATCCGGATCCAGAACTAGTGATGGAGCGATAACTGCGGCTCACTTGTTCGTCTATATTTGTCATCTTCTTATCTTCCGCGATGATTCTGAATGTAATCGGCACGCGAATGTTTCAATCACAATTTGTTGTGAGCCGAGTGTGTTTCGGATCAACCCGCTCAATCGCACATTGTCTGCCAGCAGAAATAAAAGCAGTTGCGAGTGTTTTTCCTAAGTCGCTATACCTCATTGGGAGGCGTTGACTACATCGGTTCGAGCACGCCCTAGGAAATGGTGCTCGGAGCGAACACGACTTTATGATATGAGTGGAGTGAGAAAGCGCTAAAGCGCATTGTCATAGCCGCGAGAACTATGCATAGAGACTACTCAAGCTGACGGTTTGGTTGTTTCTCAGCGACGATGCTCTTCTTACTACACGTCTTTACTTTCTTTGTTGTTAAAGACGGAATATCTGTGCAGATTTCCAACGTGCTCATACTCAAAAGTTGTCGGGGTGTAAAAAAAAAATACCTAATTGATTAGGAACCATCCATTTACCTTGTCACGCGTGCCAAGAACCCGTATGTAGAAACCAGTCTAATAAAGTGAGAATAGTACAACAAACCCTGCTTAAACCATGACGTAAACGTGGACTTGTTGAATTAATACACGTTATACACTGTCTCAAGTCCCTATTTACCAAATACGTTTGTTGAATTGATATGTTTAGAATTAGCAACAGAGCAAGGCGGGTAAGACGAAGTGCGCGCACCAACAGTTGTTTGCGTATAGAAATTCACGAATTTGAAAATTACCTCAAAATACACGGTATCTATAATCAGTCTTAGACTCTTAGCACTTAGCAGTATTGTTTGAGACTAACCTCAACTATATTGCCAGAAATAGCAGTTCTACCAAATACCATCTTATACCAAAGCAATTTACGACATCCTAAATTAACGACATGTTACGACATCATAAATTAACGACATGTTCGACAGAACGGTCCTAACCCGTGCCTGCGAAACTCCGACGGTGTCGTAATTTATCTAGCCACTATCGCTATTTTCAAAACAAACACAAGGAAAGCAGAGGCAATTTCACTTCTGTTGCTAGCTCGTTCAACGGCAGCAATGGTTTAGCCATATGGGGATATAGAAGTCCTCGGTGTGTTGCTTTTGAAGTGACAGAGGGGAGCATGATTTTGGGGTAAGTCAGGGGGGTTCACTTCTCGCTGGAGGGGGTGGCGGGGTGTCTAGGAACCGTGGGAGGAATTTAGCTATTTAAAAGACGCTGTCATTAGATAACTAAAGAAAAATATTTGTGTTTGGTCGTAATGCGCAATACAGATTTCATCAAACTTTTACGACAAGACCATTCGGCGCTACTCCTGAGAAACTTGTTTTCATTGTCGATAGTTAGTCGCAATCTTTTGTTTTGTCTGTGCGTAGATACATAATCTACAATCAGACATAGCTTAAATCTAATTATATTCTCATAGTGAACGCTTCTTTGTAACATTGCTCATCCAAAAATCTGTCAGCTAATTACATCATGTTGAATGACAGTACAATTTATACTACGCTATTGTCTAAAAGAACTCCAGTAACAATGGTTCGTATAGTTCCCAGATATTTTGATCGCTGCATTGATCTAATAAATTTCAAATAATACCAATTATTGTAATCTTTGT
>JAULBP010109698.1:0-10129 GCA_032355345.1 Lepetodrilus pustulosus | reverse complement strand
GGTTTCTGTGGATAGTTAGGGTCCCTCTACCCATCAAACATCTCAAACCTTTTGGAACTCTCAGAGCAATTAAATCTAACATTGCTCCCAGTCTATAATCCCTTATATCCCGCAACCATCGACATCATCCCCAATCTCGTCACTTGTGTCTGTTCTGTTATATCGCTGTCACTTTTTTTTATAGCGGGAAATTGAAACATCATCGCCAAGATAAATATTTCTTTGCACATGTATTACTGGGGTATAGGCATATTTGATTTCTATACGTCTCGGTGGATAAATTCATACACGAGACCTTAAAAGAAAAACCACATACCCCGAGTGCTATTGATGCTTGAACATATAATAATATCATGTGTTGTCGTAAAACAAGTATTTCTCGCGGCACTTAGATTCCCTATTCACGCGACGAAGTATGATTGATACATCTGGTGGGAAATCGATGAATGTAAACAAAGGCAATGTAGAGTATACTGTATATCTATTACAAGTCTAGCCGTATAAAGTTATTGATTAGTTGTTGTAACAACAACGCCGGCCAATGTTCACCGGGGTCAGAGCTCGTGTACCTACAGTGGCATCGGAATGAAATCTTGAGTAAATATCACTATTAATTAATATGAACTTTGGTATACGTGTATACATATATTAAAAACTAATCCACCAATAGACCAATTAAATTATATAAAAGTTATGTTTAGTACATTGTACTATATATTTGTGACAGGCACATGTGGTCTATTCTACTGTAATGCAGAAAACTAAGGTATTCCTATTATATATCTATGTGTTGGCATGACGTACTTTTAAACACATACTATCCCATCTTGATCTAGCGAAGTTTTACCTGGAAAATATAGGATGCATTTGTTTTGAATAGAAAGTAGATCAGTTTTAGCGGAGTTCGGTAAGTGTCGTTTACTCAATTTCTTTTTCAAATTTGAACTTTGTAAACATACTGAAACTTCATTATCAGTGTCAAGTGTTATGCTTACCACTACTTACCACTGGCAATGGGAGGTAATTCTAAAGGAGTTTGAAGGCACGCAACTGGAAGAGGCTATATTTATTGTTTTATGTAAATTAACTACATGCTTTAGCACTGTGTTGTGTTTGTAATTAATTTCCAACTTCGTATAGAAAATGTTATAAAAATAATGCAATGAGTTCTTTCAAAATACATGTCAAAAGGATGGTGTATCTAAATGAAAATGTAAAAAGTAGGATTCTGGCTTGTCCTTGAGAGAGTTGCTTTAAAGGTGGAAGAATTGTATCTATTGTGTGTTCCCAGTATGGTATTGATTACTTACTCTACTATATATAAACATCACACATCAGATAACAGCATTCACTCCCTTTCCGTTTGTTTACGCTGTACTATGCAGCTAGCCATGTTTCCTCTTCCTCTTCATGCATTCAAGCTGCATAAGTCTACTCATACGTAACACATACATATTTACCGTCCTCTATATATGTATTCTACATGTTGTATTATCATTCTTGTATATTTTGTACTTTATTACACCTATTGTATGTCCTGTGGGCCTGTGGCCTTTGACTTTAAATAAACTTTCTGAACCCCTGCAATTACTTATTGTTGATACTCTTGTTACCAACAGTTTTAAACATTTGGCAATTTAAGATATACTTACATAAAGAAATCGCTAAATTTAGTTTCTAAATATGGACGAGCTCGTTAACATTTTATGATGCTAACTGGTCGGCAATCCATTGGTCGCTAAAGTTTAATTAAGCTAACATTTTATGATTTACAGTATTTGAAGATGACTTGCTTGAACTGTTGAGCAAGTAATTTGTAGGTCAGCTGCGGATTATCTGAAGACGTCACGAACCAACAAATTACCCCTACAGCCATCAACTTGAATGACTAGGTGTTTCCAGTTGTACAACTTTAAGTAGATAGTATGTAGTGTATAAATATAGCACGTAAATATAACAAATACATGCTGTATGGCATCCATCAAGCAGGAAATATATTAAATGTATACCTTGTACACTATGTTATGTATTATTAATATAGATATAACAATGTTATCCTATATTGTACCTTGGGTGTTTACCTATAAGTTACCCATTCTTCATAATTAAATAGTATTAATGCATATAAACATATACAAATGTGAACTTTATGTATACATTGTATACATAATACTGTCCCCGTTAATATTTACATTTACACATTTAAAAGATTTTTAAATACATATTACATTGTAATTATAATACCATGTCCATTCATAATTACATATAGCAATATTAACATTTTACAAGCTTAATATCTTGAAATCAATACAGTATATACATTATTAATATTAATACATTTTGTCCATACCTTAGCTACAGGGAAATCAAATATGTGTAGAATGAGCCCCAGTTATCATGGACAAAGTAAACACGAGTCAGGTCCTCTGTGTGCATGCTCCAGAAAACACAGACAACCGAGAGGAGGAAGTATGTACGCGTGTAATTGTAAACCAGTGGACCCTAACTGCAATCGCTAACAGTACAGAAATATCTGTGTTACTAACAAAGACGAGCAGGAACGCCATACACGCGACCATCCATTAAAAACTTATTTAACAACTTTCATTTAAATGCAGTTCTATTTATGTGTTTACTTACATAACAAAACTTACATTAGCATTTTCTTAAAGAATGTAGAAAAATTTGTAACATTTTAACCCTCTCCTTGCTGGATCATCCTCAGACACATCTCTTTAGGGCATCCACGGTTGTCTGCAGCAGGGAGAGGGTTAACTGAATTGCAGTTTTCTAGGAATGTCATGGTGGTATGTTTAAGGTGGGAGGACAGCCTGCAATGTGCGATGTTATTATAAAATATGCCAACTGCACACAATAGATATATGTATGCATCCAAATATTCCTAGCAGGCAAAATTGGTCTCATCTGCCAAGAAACAAGCCTATTTGAATAAAAAGATGACATCCGCACATAAAAGTACATTTCATAATAGTTTTATAATGTTTTAGTACAAGTCTATACAATAATCAAGGACAGTGATCAAAATAAACTTGATTTACCACGTAACTTGTGTGGCTGCCTTTAGAAAACAAAGTATACGTGAATGAAGGATACTGAATATGGGCCAGTGGCGTTAATGCAACAAAGAATATTGAAAGACACCAAAAAGTAAACTAAAACTAAAACTAAAACCAGAAACACAAAACATTTTTTTGTTAAATACAAATTAAAACTGAAGAAATTATAGAAGAATGATTGACAATAACTATTGAAAACCATATGTATTTTGTTTTCATGGCTTTTAATAGTGATTTCAAAACACAGATCAATACTGAATAGCATAGGTCTCTCTGGTACAACACTAGAAGGTATAACACTACCATATACACAGGCACTTAAATAATATACCAACCTCAAGGCGCCAACGAATAACTTTAGCATCAAGTCAGTAGACATTCAACAACCTATCGGCAAATAATAGCCATCACAGCAGGTGCACAGGCGATCATTAATGTCCATTAACACGGCTAATAAAGTAATATTTGTATGGTAATATCAGTAATCAATTCATTGGCAGCAGTTCTTGTTCTTGATGGCTGGCCACATTATCCCAGACAAGATCTTCCTGGTATCCTATGTCTGGTCCTCCACAGGAAGCTATCATGCTGATCTCAGTCGTATCCTCCTGACAGATCACATCCTGGAGCAGGATCACCAGTGATCACACGGTACTAACACCAGCTAGAGGCTGATCACCCAGTACTGACACCAGATAGAGGCTGATCACACAATACTAACACTACAAACATGAAGAGTTGCACTATCAGACACCGAAGCTGTTGCCAACAATGCATTCCAGCAGACAGTCTGGTAACCACGGCAGCTGGGTGGAACCAAAACCAGGTGCAGACCCCTCTCCAAGAGTGCCAGCCAGACCTGTCTCCATGACAGCCGTGATGGCACCAGTGTATTATAACATGATGAATGGTTTTTCAATGGTCCCCTGTGATGACCCTGTTTTGTCTCTGCCGAGTTATTACTCAAACTTTCTCACTCCCTAACGTGTAGATCAAATATCACATAAAACAGATACAACAGATACAACAGATACAACAGATGGAACAGATGGAACAGATGGAACTGATAGACAAGATATCATATGAATAGAGACCAAGAAACAGATATAGATAAATTTAGATGATTTGCTTTAGGCACATTTTGAATAAAACGATTACGGTAGTAAAATTACAAAATAAAATTACTAAATATCATATGTACATCATACATTAATACCAATGCTTACAATGTACTTTCCCAAATGCATATTATTCCCCCAAAAATATGCATTTGTAAAAAATATTATTGGGATAATTACTAGCAATGTGATCATTACTGGCTTATTAAGCTTACAGATGTGTGTATAGACTTGGCTGCAACTGACTGGGCTACACCACTATACCTCCTACAGCATATACACAGCACTGCAATGATATCACATTACCTCTACTCCTCCTGCAATCAGTGCACACTACAAGACTCCAGTACTCCAGCCACTGCCAGTGCTTCATTATGTACTCTCATTATTCCAGCATACACATGTTTGTCATTACAAGTAATCGTTCTGCTTCATTAACGACTGCTATATTAGTGTTACATGCACCTAGGACAGCTAGTGTTTAGATATGTCAGCAACATGGTCTTCTGTGTGGTAGGGTAGGGATGCTATCAATCAGACATATATAACTTCTGGTTTTTTTTGTGTTTTTTAAAGTTTAGAGACACTCATAAAATTATTTCACTCGTATTGCATTCCTTTTTAGTTTACAACAGAAGGAAGCCTACAACAGCTGTGAGCAATACAACTAATGATAACCAATTATAACAACCAATGATAACAACCAATGATAGCAACTGCTGGCAATCAAGGATGGCAATCAAGGATGACAACCAATGATAACAAAGTACGACAACATTTAGGATTGCAACCAATGATGACAACTAGGTTCTGACTCCGCATCTTACACAAGGTTCTGTGGACATTGATGCCATGTTGAGTGGATTCAAACTCAGGATGCTCAACTCCAGCCTGAAAGTCCACCACTGTGCTACGATCCACTCCACATAAGTAAATAGTGGATGCAATCAAAATTTGTTCTGGACAGTGCCCATATGTAAGCATTGGTAAAGCATTGCCAGGTTTATGATCACTTGAAGTAATCCAAGCAACAACCAATATTAGTATATAAATACCTAGATGTCATATATAGTGAGAGATGCCCTACAGATCAGCAAGAGATGTCCTACAGACCAGCGAGAGATGTCCTACACCATACACATGATATGAAATAATCCAATGTTTTGTAGAACAGTGTGGGCCACGGTGAAAACATGCACATATATACCTGACTACTGAAGTACAAGTCAGTGGTAACCTGAACCCAAGTAGCAAACAGCGGCCAGCGGCAGACTTCCCAGACTGGCATTTCCCCTGCGATGCCCTCAGTGGAGATAGTGTTATTACTAAACCAGTGTACACCATACTGTGGCCTACTCCAAACACATCTTACATAGATCTAGAGATATCTACCGCCTAATATTACACCTTAGAGAACCCGACCAAAAGCACAGGTGAAGTATTTCAGGGAAAAGTTGCATTAAAAAATACTATGATCATGATCTGGAATCAAGATTTCATACTCAACATACCAGTACTTAACTCAACATACTTAACTCAAAGTTTTGTTCACAATATCAAATTGTAGTAAATAAATAAAAATCACTGGAACCATTGGCATTTGCAAAAGACTTACCTACTGTTGTAAACTTAGAATAAACCACGACCCTTGACAACAAATTAATCTGGATTCACTTTTGCTCTTCAGCTTTGAGAGAGTGGAACAATAAAACTGCATTATTAAAAAATATGTTCATCTTTCTAAATCCTAAACCACAAATTACACCTCCCGTGAATACAGCAATGTTTGACTATAACTTAGCGCCAATAAGACACAGCATTAGGCACATGGTCAATCTTTGGCCATGTGCCTCAGCCCTCGATTTTCCATCTTGCATCCTTACGTCATCTCCAACATCATATGCCATCTTATTGTGTTCAGAGAAATCCACAGAACAATGTGAGGAAGGTGGAACTCACGAAAACCGCCGATGTGGATGCCAAGTATTTAAACTATCGGGGTGAGACAATTGAACAACAACTAAACAAGAAAAAAAACGACAACTTAAGACATTGCATCAACATTTACTGTGTGTCTAAATGTTGGTTGATTATTGCTTAAACAAAAGTCAGGACAACGTAATATTTGCATTAAGAGTTAAAGGATAGGTGTAAATAAAAATAATTTAGAAAGGAAGAACACAATTCTACATATGATAATGATAGTTCATTATTTACTAAGCAAACTCAACCAATGTTAATATTTACTTCGTACATGTCCAGCAAGTTAGCTTTCAGTTTCCACCTATTTTCACAGTATGCATTGGCAAAGCTCTTGTGGGCTTGTTCGTTTTTTTTATACTAGCTGGTAGAACAAAAACAGCCAATGACCGACAGTACAGAAACAACCCACTGTACAGAAACAGCCAATGACCCAATGTAGACACTTCCATACATTATTCTTCATCGAGAATAAATGGGATTCTTTTATATAACGATTGGTGTAAAAACACCAAGCAATTTTTGTTCACTTTTTTTCACAGACTTTTACAGCATCAAATGACAATGTGACAACTCGTGTTATCCATCAACTAACCTGTACTCCATCAACTTCCTGTACTTGTCAATGGATGCAACAAGATTTGCAGACTTCCTCGATGGTCGTGAGCGATTCATTTTCTTAAATCATACAATCAAAAATGAATCAAATATCTCCTTTTGGCAATAGGTTCTGTTCACAATGTCTTGCATGTAAGATGCTACATCTCGTGATCCCTCCTAGTACATAGCTATTGACAAGCGGTCGTGTATACCAATGTGTAGACCGAGTGTTAGTGTAGTCATCATCCTGACAGGAAGGACCTTGGTTCACTTTCCTATGTACTCTCAAGTGAACTTCCGATATGCCGGTAGTGGTACTGAATCATGATGTACTGTCAACTCAACACAGAGTGGCAGGTCGACTCCAGAACAAGATCAGCGTAGATGAACCACCACAGCTGATACCGAGTGGCTTGGCAACATAGATTGAAGGTAATATCTGGATGCAAATTTAGTCTTTGTAAAATTACATGAAGGGAGCCTGCAGTGACTCGGTGTCACAGGAAAACCTTGGTGTCACAGTAATGTAGCCGTGTGCGATACATAGACAATAACCAACGAGGTACGAGAGATTACAGATTACCTTTCCTGAGTGAAATTAATGTTGTAAGTCACGAGCTTCAGCAAGTGGGTTATTGTTTATATTGCACATAATGAATTTGAATGAATGTAATGCATGTAAATGCGTCAACATCGCTTCTCTTCCTTGTATAAAAGTCAAGTTTACCCGAGTACAACAACGTCATCACCACGTCGTGTCATAACCATTGTTACTCCTCATTACATATCATCATAATGAGCAAGATTGACCAATGGAATTACCGAATGAAAATTACGAAAGCAACCAATCGGCACAACTGTGGGATACACAAAAATTACATACCAGTATTTCCAACCACACATGTGCAATATAAGATGCTCCTACTGGTATTGGCCAGCGGGTTACCCCTATGGCTCATTGCTGATGATCCAGCAACTCGGGTTAAAATCCCGGTATCAGCATGGTCCTCTGTTTCACAGGTGTCACGGTAAGACCAATGTGTGACACCTGGCATATGAATAGCTCTGGACATTGCACCAACCTGTTCTCTGTATGTGTAACTGTTCTCTGTATGTCTAACTGTTCTCTGTATGTGTAACTGTTCTCTATGTGTAACTGTTCCCTGTATGTGTAACTGTTCCCTGTATGTGTAACTGTTCTCTGTATGTGTAACTGTTCTCAGTATGTGTAACTGTTCTCTGTATGTGTAACTGTTCTCAGTATGTGTGTAACTGTTCTCTGTATGTGTAACTGTTCTCTGTATGTGTAACTGTTCTCCGTGTAGAAGATGCCAGGCATCATGCATCAGTCTGGAATCGAACTCAAACTTTCCATTTTGTAGCTAGACTTGCACTACCACAAAGCTATCTGCCATCTTAAATTTGTACAAGTTTCACATGTAATTTTCTCATAACATTGTTGGACATGATCAATATTCTACTTTTATTAATGTGGAGGTTGACATTACTTGAATGATGATACACTATCAAACATTCTACTTGTATGATAACATACTGTCAAACATTCTACTTGTACGATGATATACTATCAAATATTCTACTTGTATGATAACATACTGTCAAACATTCTATTTGTATGATGATATACTATCAAACATTTTACTTGTATGATAACATACTGTCAACCATTCTAATTGTATGATGATGACACATTGTCAAACATTCTACTTAAAATCGATTATTCTCAAACATTGTACCGGCAGTTTTAATGATGATACATCATCAAACATCATACTTGTATTCTGAGGACAACACTGTCAAACATTCTACTTGTCTTATGATGACATACTGTCAAACATTCTACTTGTGTTATGATGCCACATATACAGAATTTGTCAGATATATGGAACTATGTCCTATACACACAAAACTTGATACTAGACACAGCGAAAACATATAGCAGCTAAATACCTGAATAATCACTGATAAATAGCCAACAATTACCCATTTCAAATGCATGACGAAAGAAGCGTTACTCATTACATTCATGCAGCTTTACAAATCATTATTAGCCCTAATTAAAGCTTAGCTCAACATCACATGCATCAGTCTTCATATGAATGAAATAGTTAATGTAACACAATGAATTATGATCATGTATGGCAGACACAAGCACAATGTATTGCAGTGTTTATGTTTGTGAAGACAGTTTAATGTTTGTGAGACACCTGACAAGAGATTGTGGTCTGCAGAAGACAGCACTCCTTAGAATCCCGAGGAATATCGCGGTTCAACACCTTCACATTTACACATGAATTACCTGACAAGATGTTTCTTTGGGGCTCTATCCAGTTACATCTGTGCTATATTTAGCGGGCTGTCACTATAAATACACAGTTGTCTCTAGTCATACAAGAATGAGGGAAACCGATTCTTACCCATCCATTTCTTGTGCAGTGATGGAAATGCAAATTATTTAGCTATAAACATGTGTCCCGGTCCTTAGCTGACCCATAACATTTATGGTGGTGCTGCCATCTAACAGCAAGATAAGCATATGATAAGGGAGCCAACTCTTCAAATGACCAATGGTTTTGCATGGATGGAGAATTTTGGAATATTTTATGGGTGTTTCAGTGATTGATTTACCATTTGGAGTCCACATACTGACTTAGTACTAATGGTTTCAGATATTTAATAATAGTAATAGATGGTCTGAACATAACATGAGTAGACATGGAAAGTTGTAAAAACTAAAATATACTTACTCCTCGGATGTGTAAATCGTTTCCGCTTGTTCAACTTTGGTATTTTCCACAGATATTGCACTTCGCACATTATTCTGAACACTCTTGGCAAAACTGAATATCTTGGTACTTATTCCGTCGGAATAACTGGAGTTTGAGATGCCGTCGAATGGCTTACTGTTCCTGTAGTTGGCCGGGGAGTGCACATTGGATCCGTATCCTAGTATCGAGGGTCCAAACAAGCCCTTGTAGCACGGTGTGTGGCAGTAGGGCAACCCTTTGTGCTGGAGAATAGACAAGAAATAGGCATTAGTTAAATCTGGTCATTAGTTCAATATAAGCACTAATTAGTGCAATCTAATGATTAGTGCAATCAAGTCATAATAGTTCAATATATAAAAAAGAAAATCCATTTCATTGTCAATCATTGTACATTAAAATACCCGACATTTGGCGTCATTTGTTAACAGGACCATATACTTGTTACTCCTGGGATTTGAAACCAGGTTGTCCGTGTGTCTAACACTCTACTGACATAGCCAAAGCGGGTACTTCACTTCTTGAGACTACATTGTGGGAGCAACTTATATCACACACGGCTACAAGT
>JAULBP010109687.1:0-10129 GCA_032355345.1 Lepetodrilus pustulosus | reverse complement strand
TCTCACCAGGCGCTCACAGGCACTAGTCAATCCTACAGCTAGTAGAAGCGCTGTCACTGAGATTGAGTGAAATCTGCATTCCCCCCGACCTCCCCCAGAAAACTGATTACACACAGAAAATGCAATTTGGCGTGACAATGGGAGATTGATCTCCTATATCAAATCTCGTTATAACGCGGCGATACAGCGAAGGCTGTCGTTGCCATTATTTACACTACAGACTTATTGACAAATCATAAACTCGTTGTGAGCTGTTCTTTCGTTGTAACTGCACCAAATTGTCCTATTGCAGACGATATGATGCAGGGTTCGCGTTATATCGAGTGAGATATATTGGTTTCATATCGAACACCAGAGGGGCTATTCCCCCTACAGAATTAACGGTGACTCCTCCGACTCGGCCTATAGCTCCTATCTGACTGAGAATGAAGACAAACTGGAGAGTGGTCCATTAGTCGTATTACCAGTCAGAACCACGCCGACAGAGGACTCTGTTAGGTAATTATTTTTCCTCGCGGATGGACTTCCTGGCACAAACTAAGTGTTGTCTAATCACGGAGACACATCGCGCAATGATCTGGAATTGTTTTCGTATTCAATAGATAACAGTGGGTGATGTGTTTACTGTTATTTTATATCGAGTTGTCTGTCGCAGTACAGCGTGCGTGATGAGACTGACTAGTGGGAGAGTTATTCCCCTTGAGAATGTACGGCCATTTTCAATAATAGTACCAGATTGTTTGTTCCTGGTAATGCTAATAATTTACGTTCGTCAGTAGGTCTATACTACACCTCCAAGATGTTAATAATCAGAAAGCTTTCACAGAATGCTAATGATTGATTCATGAAACGATCCCTTATAACGTGCCGTATTTCATGGCAGAAAAAAAAACAACATACTAACTGACATTCAACGTTACCGCGAAATGACGCTTTTTTTAAAAAGTAGTATTTTTGTTATTATTTAAAACCACAGGGATGGTGGCCTTAACCCCTATGAATGTCATTACTGTTAGAAACGTGTGGCGCACGATTCCAAAACTAATCAGTTGATGGTTGAATACGTGACGTGTCAAGTTAGTCAACTCCTTATGGCTTTGATGTAAGAAAGCAAAATTTAACATAGTAGGTTTAAGGCAAATACACATAGCTCACCGTCATATCCGTTCTCATGGGAAATTTATATCAGTACAAGCCGCAGCAGTGAAGCCACGTTGTCAATAACCAAAGAATCACGAAGACGGTCTTCATATCATTTTTTTCTTTCCCTTGATTTGTTTATGAGCCAGTTCCATGCCGAAAAACCATCAATTTCCATGTAAATTTGTTTAAGAACTTTACTTCGATTTATTTTTTTTCAACTCTATTTCAGCAAATAATTTTTAAAGATGTTCTCAACATCGATAACTTCACCATGTTGACCTTTTCCGTGGGATCACAGATAGCATCGTATAGACATTTGATTTTCTGTAATTATCCGATCGAAGTGTCATTCAGAATTGAAATAAATATTTCAGGAAATTGGACTATTTAATGGATCCGGTACTCTAGAAATAATGACGATGTTCCGTGCACATCTAAATGCTATATTACGATCAATCTCGGTTACCTCAAATATTAAATAATGCAAGCATTATATCAGGATGGTGTTCCAAAAACAGTAGGCGTTATTGTCAACGTATATGTATGCATTATTATATTGCAATACATGTATATATAGTATTTATTACTTATCATGTCGTAGGTACACATTATATGCCAAGATGCAACCATTGGTAAGTGAGAATAGTTTTTTTGTAAAGGAATTATTTATCATTGTACGAAACATATGTTCAAATATTATGTTTATATTTACCTAATTCATGTTATAATATGGACAAATTCAATTTAGTGTAATTACTTTCCTTGTGCGTCGTGACAATTACGATATTGGTATTGAACGCAAGGGCTATTATAGTATATCATAGTATCACATTCTGTTTTAACCTTATGAATAACTGAAACACTGAACAATTTTCATTTCTAGTAATTTGCAGAATTGGACCAGAATCCATGGTGATGTGTCGAGTACTATGCGTGTCGGTGACCTCGACTTGATGTGGGTCAGTGACCTCGGATTGATTGAAGTACTGCAGTGACTTTCCTGCCAGTATAGGTGACGATGTTGTAACGATACGTCAATGATTGGAAAACAGAGTTCAAAACATTCGGTTTTGCAATCATTTCGAGGCCAACATGTGCTCAGAAGGAACTAGACAGATGTCACTGCGCATGCGTGCACGTGCAGGCGCTGCCTTCATTAGCAAGTAAAGCCGGTGGGGTGTAATGATTAATGCCTTCAAGAGAACATAAATCTCTATTACCAGGACGTTGTTTGTCGCTTTCCACCGAAAAAAAATACATCCAAAGGTATGCAAGGTTGATAAGAGTTCGGTTAATCAAACTGTGTTTTCACTGGAACTAAACTTGAACACCTGTTTTTCTCGTCAAACCAGTCAACTAACGCGAGACTTTACCTTTCCGCGTTCCTTTTAACTCGGTGTTAGCAACTCTTGCAAGAGTCGTTAGATAAGGATACCAAACATTGTAAGTTTTTGTTCCGGTTAGTTCTTCCAGAGAAAACGAAGGATCACATCCTGGGTTCCATTCTTGAAAGTGCACAACAAAATACATTATTATATATGAATGCATCTGCACATGAATGTTTGTTGATACCAGAAGCTTAGATTCATATATATTGTTAGAATTGTTCTAATAATGATAATATGTGCATTAATATGTCTCAAAATGCATTATCGAAGACGTGCATAATGATGTCAAGTCAATTTATAATACGAAAATGCCCTACCTTGAATGATCAAATATTCAAGTGTTCTTATACATTTACGTTTTGCCTAGAAGTGTTATCAGATGTAATGCTTCTTTATTAGTGTTAGCGTCGCTATTACTGACGTCTCCGGGAAAAGAAAGACTAACTTGCTCATTCCGTCCATACCGCAGTAGAAGGATATACACGATGCCCATAGACTGTTGTTAGAAGCCAGCATTTCAAGAGGAATTCCATGCCAGATGTTTCGCCTAAAGTATGAATCATATATTTTCCAAGTGTATGCTGATAATGTAAATTCTTATTTTCTAAAGGTGGGGTTCTAATTTAGATCTGGACATGCTATACTAGTATACCAACGAATCGAAAAGAAAATATGAATTAATGTAAAGTCTATATATTATAAGAGAGTTGTATATGTTGGTAGTGCTAGCTCTGTAGGAGTCTGACCTAGTTATCCTGCGACGATCAAGACATGTTCATCCACCTGGTTTTCTCATCAACTCGACCTTCAATAAGTTGTACCTCTTTTTATGACATTTCGCCTGGCGTGTCCCATGAGGGAGGCGCAAATGTCCCACCACTGTCACGTGACTGTTATCGTCTGTATCTCTCCGTGTATGTTCGGTGGCTTTATCGTCCTTTTTATCTGCAGTTCTTCTATGTCTTCTGCACTTCTGAGACGAAGAACTGTTCGCACATAATGTGACGAGAAGCAGAACACGAAAAACAAAAGTGTTAATAGCAAAGTGTTGTGTGTTTGTCCTCGTAGGAGTTGTAAAATAAATTCCCGGTGACCTCTTTATGTCTAGTAGGTATGACGTCATGCCAGTAAAACTGACAACACTTCACAGCTCTTGCTTTTGTGGACGTTCAGCCATTCTCTAGTTATTTTCTTTCAAACGAAAACCTATTAACATTGCACACATTTCATAATATAAGTTATTCAATATTTGTTTTCTCCACTTTGGATTTTTAATCATCTACATTAGTCTATTCATTGTTAAAGGTCTAAGCACATTAAAATAATGTCAAACACCATTACAGAGACAAGAGCCATCAGCTCGAAAAACGAAGAGCTCTGAGATCATGACCCGGATATTTGCCTCAAACCCAACAGGCCACACGCCCCACCCGACACACCCACTCACCTAGTTAATATCTGCATGGATAGGTACTAACCACTCATGCGCCACCATTAAAATAATGTCAAACACCATTAGAGACGCAACCCATCAGTTCGGAAAACGATCAGCTCGAAGATCATAACCCGGATGTTTGAGTGAACTGGCAACACACCCAACACAACCAACCACTCACCCAGTTAATGTCTGCGGGAATAGGTACTAACCACTCATGCGCCACCATAAACACGCCCACCCTTAGAGACCCCCCGTAGACACGCATGTCTGAACGTCCACCCCCACTGACAGCTCGTCACAAGGTAATGTCCATTCTGATGTGACACTTGACATGACTATCGCCCATTCGGAATCAATCGCCAATTTACTTCAATCCGACCTGATCGTGACCTGATTATAATTTGAAGTTGACAGGTCAAGATGGATGCGTTTTTAATGCCAGTGTGTATATATTGGGGGATTGTCTCGGGCGTGTTCCTTATCATGTTTTAATGACCGTGCCAGCGAGAATTAGTTATTACAGCACACGTCGGTGATACAATTCGCATAGATCACGTCAGTCCGGGATGGTTGGATGTCAATTTAGACCACGACCACGATGACCACATGGCTTTCTAAATTCCATATTAAATATTACGTGCATACCTCATGGGCTGATTGTGGGGACCGGACGTGCACGTGTCCTTAGTCACCACATGGTGTCATGGAGGACTTCGCACTTTATTGTTGTATTTATACGCAAACTGATCATCTCGCCATTTATAGGAGTCGTTAATTGTACTATCAGAAGAGAAATATTATAATCCACTTGACTGAGCAATAGAAATGTATTTGAATCATTGATATCGAAATGTTGGCAACATTTATCGAACTGTTCCAATTCGTGTACATTGGCTTAATCCGTCGGATATTTAGGTTGCAAATGACCCATAGATAATTATGATGTCTGTATGTGATGTATCCTTGTTCGCAACATCCACCTCTTATATTAGTTTCCTCAATTTTAATAATAATAATGAAAATATTTATATTGCGCCAAATGCACGCTCGAAATCATGATCAATGGGTCTGTGTGTCCTCAATTCCTTCTCAGCTCCCTGCAGAGTATGCATTTATATGCGTATGCTTTGCTTCCTTCGGAGTAGAGCATCGCGTATAGTGCACGTAAATGCAATACTAAATAAAGTTTGTGCAGGGGATCCACTTGTATTTTTCTTAACATTCCTGTTCATTTTACTGTTTGACAATTGCTCCTAACGCAGCACGCACCTGCGCCCATATAAATCCGCAATAGAGAAGCTTCTTCACGTCTTCCGGTTCTAAGAACGGCTGTTGAGATGATGAAAAAACATCCTCTACCTGACTGGGTTTCCAACCATTGGACTGCGCTGATTAAGACTGGGAACCTGCCGGATTGGCTTAAATAACCGACGAACATTAGCGCAGCGCAGCCAACATGGTGAACGTCGGTCCGCCTTGGCAGTCGCGCAGATCATTTTCACTGAGAACCAGTTTAAGGCTTGCACTCTTTATGGCATTTTACCCTGAACGTGGATGATCTTATATGAAGGAGAGTTCAGGCGGGTTTGCTTTTTTTGGTGTCAGTTTTAGAACTACAGCTACATTTCATCTCATGATATACGACATACAAGTGGAGCATCTTCTCTAATGCTTTATTTTATTGCGCGAGTGATACGTCTATTCTCTAGCCAGGCCGAGGACTGTTTTATTGCACATGTTCCAGAAAACAGGCGTGTGGATCGCTGATACCTTGCGTATAACGGAGCTCGTGTACGTTGTGGGATCCAGTGGACCAGAACTGGAGGTAGATATATGGCCACAGCTGACTCGTGATACGCCTCGAATACTCCGCGAATGCCTCTATTATACAATCCCCCATTTGCCGATATCTATTGTCGAGAAACTCCCACCTCGTAGTATGGCTCTGTGGGTAACTAAGCGTACGTTTGAAGCTGAAAGGGAGAGTTTAATCATTTGCTGTATATCAAACTTGACATTTCATCTTATTCGATTCGAGTATTTTAAAAACAATATTTCGACCTTCTGATGTATACATTCATCTTAACTGGGCTCACGTTTTGGGTTGACAAACGATGCTACTATGTATTATAATCCGATGTATCGTTTCCCTGTGCACTCCTACTTATTACGTGACCATAACGATTATCATCATGCTCATAGCGATCTCTTATACATATCGATATCTTATGCATGGCGCGCAATAAATCTCTAATAAATCGCAATATCACTTTATAATTTTCATTACAATAACGACGGCCCTGGGCATCGTTTCTCGAAGCTCTCTTACCCACTAAGGGACTATAGCTCTGTCGTACGTGCACGGGCGATGTGCATTAGGGATCACTACGGGAGTTGTTATGGTCTCGTAGTAGATAAGAGAGTTTCGAGAAACGATACCCTAGTCACGTAGTGGATATGACAGCTTCGCGAAACGACACCCAGACTACTCTCATTATAATGCCTTAATTTAAGTTTTAAAATATTTTATTCACAGTGGGAAAAGGATTGGACACAAGGTATGCCAACTTAGAAAAAGTCCGCTGCTGAGTATTTACATATAATATTCATTTCAATAATATAATATAACACAGAATGTTCCTAGGACTAGTATATTAAAGACGAGGCAAAGATCTACATATGACTGTGGAACATAACTTATTTTCCAATGACAATATTATCTATCATCTTCCTGCTATTTTCCCTCATCTACCGGAAGTTGATGATGGTGTTCGCATTACATAATAACGTGTAGTCTCGTCATTTCTCACGTATACGGGATTTCTTGAGTATGCGAGGTTCGACGTTGTGGTATATTCCCCGGGCACGGATCCGGAAACGGACCCGGACATGTGGTCTATTCTCCGGAACAGAATCCAATTCCGGGCAATCTGATTGATATATCACCGATCGAATACACTGCAGTGTAACAATCTCCGAGGCGAGAAATCATTCACAGCCCAAAATTCATCCGGGATATCACTGAGCCACAGTTGTTTGTGCTCCCATTAGATGTGCATTGATTGGTCCATTTAAAATATTGACAGTACCATGAAAAGTATGCTATCTTAACGTTAATGTAATGTCGTAGCGGTGTTCGATGACTTTTGAATGACAATATTCCAAACGAACTCCCAGTTTAGATGTCAGCATCCTCGCACCAAAGGGGTATTTATTTCGTTTATGACTAACTTCATATTATAACCATGGCACTCATTTAGAGGTAAACTGGTGCAATCAGCCAAGCATTGAAGTCATTTTTCCCAATGCATTTTGTGTAAAGAAATTGTCCAATGAAATAGATTGTATCATTCTTGCATAGTGTTTATTGGAGTTACGTCCTTTTGATTGCATTATAATGTCTGTGATTGGTCACATAAATTGTTCTATTTTTAGCTCAAATAAATTTACTGTCCGCGCATGTTTTCAGCTAGATGTGTGCCAGGGGTACAACATGAAATGGGTCCTAAACGTAATATCTACCCCTGAGTGCGAGGGGCACACAAGAGCTCATCTTGCCGTTAGACTAACCTTATGCAAAGTGTTAATCCGTTCGATACTATTTATGAGAAGTAATTCTGACAGTCGAGTAGAACGTAAATTCGTTATTACATTACATCCATTTGCTACTAATATAGAAGAAGTAATTTTGACCGTCGAGTTAAACATAAATTCCCTATTACATATTACTAGTCCATGATCGAATAGATTTTTGCATCACCGAATAGTGTAAATTTACTTATTTCATAAATAGTCAATTATTTAAGGACAAACAGGAATGCACAGCTCCATTCTCAGCCAAGACTGCAGTGGTATCTGGTCGCATTGCAAGACTGCTTGGTATTCTATCTGAAGACATCTCTTTAACTTCTCCTTCCTCATACAACTCGGACAAGATTAAAAACACAGTGGTTAGGCGGTTCCTTTGATCTTTTAAACCCATATTGCGAATAATTCATAAATAATATTCAGCTGACGTCTACTGTCAGTGATTGAGAGACCTAAAATGATAGCGTCAATGTTTCGTTATTAACATTTCAACAGCTTGTTTTGATAATATCATTTAACATACCTTGATTTGTTTATACCGTGGGATTCGTGTTTTGCTGTATTCAAGACGGGTGTGCTTAATATGCTTGAAGTTGAATTTATTAAGTAGGTTGCTAAGTATCTTTGGCATTGTCTGGTAAATGTCTAATATATTCAGTAAAGATAATGGAGTAAGAAACATTAATAATGCTAAATTCTTGAAATTGAAAAGCATGAGAGATTTAAACACTACAATATAAACAGTAACTATTCATGGAGATAGTGTTATTTTATCACGGTCTGGTCTTTTTGCAGCCTTTTTTTTATGAGACACGATCACCTAAAATCTAGACAAATTACTAGATCTCACATGAGTAGTACGATAACATTGGGCAATGGATTACACTAGCTGTTTCATTCATTCATTGAATTCATAATGGTCTTTGTAGTCAATGACGTAATACATGGTAATTATCGCATTCAAACGTAAAAGCAACAACACGGTATAGTAGCTTACAAGCTTGGACCGATCAAATGTCACAATGAGTGCACATCAAGAAAATCTCAACTTTATGCGATAATTTTTTTAGTTACAGACCTGTCAGCTACACGTAACGCCGTTAACGTATCTTGTTTGCGCAATCGCAGATGTTTCTCATTATGAGTTTCAGTTGTCTCTAGTTGTAGGCGATCTCTTTACGAACACAAACAAGGTTCCGCCATCTTGCATTTGATGTGCGTGCGCCACGTGCTAGGGGGACATAAAATGCGAACGGGAAAACAAATGGAACGCGAGACTGCAAAGTAAACGAGTATTAGTTGGGCGATGTACATTAGCGGTGCAATGAAGCATCAGAACCGAGTCCCGTCTATATACCGAGTATTGGCGTGTGTACGTCTTCTCACCTGTGTTCGACCTTGAACCCATGTGACCTCTAGTTCGTAAAATTTCGGGTCATCTTCACGAGGTATTCCGGTGCTCGGGTCTTGATATATAATCATAATTTCATGGTTGGTTTATCATATCGCCTGGAGCCACGTGTTTCTTGCGGTTTTATCATGTTTTGATTCAATATATTTACGGCGATACTGACATAACCCCCACGATAATGTGCCCCGGCAGTATTGATGTCTAATCATGACTGTACATGCTAACTTCGGTTCATTGATAAACACAGATTTACAAATTCAATGGTAATGATTTATTCATGAAAACGTAGACATGTTCTTTATTAATAATGATGGGTATTTGCATTGTCAGTGGGATAATGGTATAGTCATGACGGAGACACAGAACAGCACGGTTAGTAGTATAGCCAAATTGTGCTCGTCAATGCCTCTAGAGTACATACTGATAGGACAATGATCCCTTGAAAGTGCATGTATTTAGCTGGTTCATTTCACATACAAAAATAATCTATGCTTAAGGCGTATTCGTTTGTGTGTGTGTGTGTGTGTGTGTGTGTGTGTGCGCGCGCGCGCGCACGCGTGTGTGTGTGTGTGTGTGCGCGCGTATGTGTATGTGTGTTATAAGCCTACCTTGCTACAGTATATTAGTGTTGTTTTCTACAGTTACGTGTATTTATTTATTAGCGGGAAGAGAGAATGGTTATGTGAACTGCTCTACAAGAGCAATCTGTTTCAAAGCTACGGCTTAGCTTTTTAGTATTCCTGTTAACGTCACAGATGAACATTATGCATGGTGACGTTTTAAAGTGTACCATAGAGACAATCTAGCTCTCCACTTTAGTTTTAAATACTGTCTTCCAAGTTCCAAAGAAGACATTAATGATTTGGAGAATACATGCACTTCAGGGGCAAGTGTATACTTACAATGTATTGCATATGTCTGGAGCATCACCACGTGTATGAATACAACACGCGTGAGAGAGCTTTATTGGTCTAAATATGTATCTGCCTACATCAAGGTTAATGACGTACATGTAATATTAAACTAATATATCTACGGAAGAATCCACACATGCGTGTAATTAAACATAGGCTGTACATATGTACAGAGCGAGAGAGAGAGAGAGAGAGAGAGAGAGAGAGAGAGAGAGAGAGAGAGAGAGAAAGAGAGAGTGGGGGGGGA
>JAULBP010109676.1:0-10130 GCA_032355345.1 Lepetodrilus pustulosus | reverse complement strand
AAACATAACAATTACATTAAACAGATAAAAAGTGCTGACAGAGGCTTAAGTGCCAAGTGTGTGTTGCTATTAATACCAAAAGTACATTTCAACATAAAACACAATCATTGCAACACACCTCAAAGAAAACATATCAAACATAAAATTAACAAAATCAAAATAAAATTCATATTTCTGTGTGATCAGGATATGTCTTAATTTTCTGCCTAAGATAGATATTGTTTTCTACAATAATTCTTATGATGATTCAGAATCATCAGCAGTGAAACCATATAATTCTTTCTATGTAAAATGACTCGGAGATCCAGAAATTCAGTTATTCAAACGATATTAGCAACCGTCCAGATAAACGTGGGTCGACTGTATCCCCTGTTTCCCTGGCTCTTATCATTCACACCCAAACAAATTCACGTTTAGCTCTCCACACTACCCAACAGTATAATAATTAGTATAAATATTATCAAAATAACAATTAAATCTATGTCAATTTATCCCTTATTTATTTAATTAATTTTAAAAAAAATGATCTGACTAGGTTTAAATTAATTCCGAAAAGGCACGAAATTACCACCAGTAAAATTATACATTTATACAGTATTTCCAATTCTCCATATCCACACACAGTCTGTGGCCTCAGTGCACTCAGTGTGAAACAGTACACACTGTAGGAGGTTATCTAGTCTGTGTTACCCATGTTACATCCGTGTCTGCAAAACAGCAGTGGTCTGTGGCAACTTCAAAAGAACCTCGGACTTGCTGTTAGACTACTGGTAACCATGGAAAACCAGACTAATTAATACTAAAATATTAGCTCAGCCATCTATCATGTACCAGATATCCCAGTAGGGCTTACATAGTACAACCATGTACGGTATATCATAAAAAAAAATATAATTAAAAAAAAACCCATTAATATTCTAATTAGTATATTTTAATTCCATACCTAAAAATATCTTCATATAAATACTTACCATGGCGACTTCTCTTGCTGAGTGATGACGTGGATGACTTGGCGTCGTCACCCGTTTCGTGGATGTACTTCTCGATCTCTCGCCACTTCTCCTCCACCTCGTCGCTACCGAGATTGGCGATGGTCGCCGACCGTTTCACCGCCATTGGCGTCACGGTGGTGCTCGTCGACCCCAGAGACTGCGCGCGGACGGGACCCAAACACTTCTGCAGTAACAGTTTGTGAAGCGTGGTGGAGTGGTCATTCCTTTCGAAGGACGACGGCGTTGCACCAGCAGTGGACTTTTGATTCTGGAAGTTCGTCATGTTGGATTTGCCTCTATGGACACTGTCCTGCTGATGAGGCTTGTCCACCCTCTGAAACTGAAACCTGGATTTGTCTGGGAGGAAGTTCGTCACTGTGTTTGACTTCTCGGTCTGAAAGTTCGACGTCACTGTGGATGAGCGGGCTGTTGGTTGGTGAACGCAGCGTGTCAGGTGCGTCGTCAAAGTTCTTAATTGCATCGGGTTGGCCGACGGCGCCACGCTTTGAGAGAACGACGGTGCTCCATTCCTCTGAGACACGTTGCACGTCGACATCTTCGACGACGGCTGATTGTAGTCCGTAACCTTCGACACGTTCATTGGAGGCGTGCCCAGAATCGACGACAAAGACACAGAGTTATCTCCCTTCAAACACAAAGCACTGCCCACAACCGTCGACAACGCCGAATCTGCGTTGACCAAGTTCACGACCTCGTCGATCAAGGACTCGTCCATGTTCAGTTCCGCTAATGTCGGACCGTTCGACATGTCTCCGTTGTCCATGGGAAATATCGCGTCCGAAGACAGATCGGAATCGAGAAAGTTCTCGGTTTTTATCCACAACTTGCTGGAAGAGCTTGTCGGGGTGCCTGGGTTCAGGCAGCTCTCGGCCAGGGAAAGGTCAAGGCTGCTGAGTTCGTACTGAGGCTTCAAGTCGAAGTCCTCCTTGGACAAGAAGGACGTGGATGTTGCGGCAGGGTTGCACAGAGAGCCGTTGATGGTGTTCTGCATGTCATGCTTCTCCTGCTCGTACATGTACAGGGAGTTGGGGCTGGCGGCGTACGGAGCCAGGTCGCCTGTAGGCAGGCTGTGGTCACTCTCGCTCGGGGAAATGTTGCAGAACTCAGGACTCGGAACGAAGGCATCCATGCCTCCAGCTAGTTTCGCCTGAAAAAAATAATAAGAGATTTGAGGTTGAAATAAAATGAATCCAAACTTTTTCTCTAAAGAAAACAGGTTCAGTTTGAAATAAAATTATAAAGAAAAGCTTAAAGGACAATTAAGTAAACAGTGCAATTTAAATGAAAAATATTACTACATGTACCAAAATAATAATTATTTTTCTTAATTAAACAAAGTTTTCTAAAAATATAGAGTTGAGTTGGAAATTAAATTATTAAAAAATATTTTTTATAAATCTAAATTAAATAAAGTTTCATAACAGAAGTTCAATTTAAATTAATAAGATTACAACCAAAGTTATTATTTTTCTTAAATAAACAAAGTTTTCAAAAGAAAAAGAGTCGAGTTTAAAATTAAATTATTACAAACAAAATCTTTAAAATATATAATTAAATAAAGTTTTATGATTCAATTTAAATATTGAATGATTAGTATAACACATGACCTTGGTAAACAACACAGAATAAGGATATGACCTAGGATATAAAACATCCTGTAACACAAAGTCATACAAAGGCAAACCCATCCCTTGTTTTGCACCCAAGACTTGTACTGATTCACATCATGTACCTAAAAATCCACACCAAAACCAATTCCCAGGAATCAAAAACACGAAAAACAATAATTCCGAAATCCCAAAGTCATCAACCGTGACACAGTAAATCCAGTATTACCTAATAATAAATCTGTTTCCATGGTGAAAGTGCAATGTGACGACTGACAATGGCAGCCCATGCCTGGCAGTGGGTGAGTGTGCCCTGCTCCGACAATAATGATGATATCACACACACCATAGCCCACGTGTTACTGGCCATGTGACTTAGCCAGATAGGCAGCCCCATGCTAGCACAGGCCACTCCTCTCTACCTCTAAGGACTGCCTCATTTCATGGGTCACTTCCTCCACTCAACAAGTAGAGGGTTGGGCCCAGATCACAAATATGTTGGAACTTTTCATCCGATTGTTCACAGTATTAGTGTTTCCAGCAAGTCTATGAGGATGTGTGATACCCTATACAGGATGTGTGACACTACAAGATTTGACATAAAGGAATGCTAGATAGGCTACTCGGAACCTTGATCAAAAGGGCAGGTAATTATAAACGTTATGCCCAACAATGTTAGGCATGGACCAACCTGTCAACGAAGGCATGGCCAATACACGTGTAGTGTAGATATAAATAAACCTGACAATGAAATCTAGATAAGCCATGTATTAGGTACATACAGTACAGTTCAGTGAAGATGACCCTCACTCCTATTATATTGCTTAGTCAACGTTTTCCCATGCTGAATTCTTATATGTTGCCACCAGTATGCTGAAGATTAAGCACCATACACATGTACATGTAATTAAAAAAATGATATGGTTTCATGGTCTAGAACCTAAAGACATTGAGATCGGTTGCTTTGTTTTTGGGGTTAAAGCCACTTTCAAGACTTTTCCACTCATAATCATGACTTGAATGCATACGTACTGCTCGATTAGTCAAGATTTCCACCCGTTTTTATAGGACTAGTTCACTTAAAATATTATGCTGTAGATAGAACATTGATATCCCAGTCACTGGACACTCAGAGACAGTATACCGATTCCGAGTGGATCAGTCCTTGCTGTACCCCTGTAATGCTGAGTGACAAGCAGGGGAACAAGTACCATGTTTTAACATCTTTTGGTGGTACGTGACTGGGTATCGATAAACGTTTTATCAGTTTAACCATGTCACTGATTGAGGCAACTGGAGACTCAATCATTTTAATTAGTGTATTTTAATTAATACACAATTAAATTTCAATTAAAACAAAATCTCAAATTAAATTTTCTAAATATGGGATCATTTATGAGTACAATCTACTTCCATTAACCATAGATCTATTTACAAAAGTAAAATTTCAATTAACGTAAAATTTCAAATCAAAGTTTTCTAAACATGTGGATAAAAATTATTTATTTACATTAACCTAAACAAACACATTCCAGTATATATTTCCACCCTGGAGCACATGTCATTACCTCTTGCATTCATTCCAAGAAGCGCCGTCAAGATGTCGTGGCACAATACCTGCTACATTTATTTCAAGAACCACTTTTGAAGTACAGTATAACAAATCAATACAGCACCCTAGCTTCCCGTGTCTGTGTATATGCCTACACACCGTATGCGTATACATTACAGTCCGCACGCTCAGACACCAGGACCCACGCGTATACTATACGTATTGTATACACGCAGTACGGTATGCAGCGATAATAGGTAAACACGGGGTGTCAACATAGCCAGCAGTGCGTGGACCATTCAGCAGCTATCGACGACTTCTTCCTAGTCGCAAACTATTCGATCTACGATCCCCTCTTCCTGGTGTCCTTCAAGTGTATTGCAATGCGATTTCTCAGAATATTATGTTCTACTTTAACTATCAATGTTGAATGGTTTGCGGTTACAGCACTTCCTTGATAAGAAATCAAAACAATTGTCATTGCAGTGGATTATCAGGATGTACGTCTGTGTACACAAGGGGCCACGTGTTCCAGACCTCTCCTGTATGAAACGGATCCACTCTACGGATCCACTCAGATCCACTCTACGGATCCACTCTACGAGAACTTTAACTTCCAACCTTAGCAATGTTGTCATGGTTGTAGTCTATGTCCAAGGTCAGAGTGAAGGTTACCTTAGAGTTGAGAGTTTAATCGTTTCTTATAGGAGAGTGAAGAATAACACACATTCCAATGAAACAAAAGATACTACAAACTGTTGTTTGTTTGACATTCAAACACATGTCTTTGTGAAAAATTCTGGGGAAAATTATTTCTTTTTGGAAAAATAAAATATTCTACAATTTTTTTTATTATATTAATAAATTTGGCATTGAGCATACACTGTATATGCATTTATGAATAGTCCCAAAATGTAATATGAATTCCAGTGACACAATTATACAAAACATACAAGTACTGTACTACGAACTTGGTAAATATTGACATGCTGAACAAGCAATAATTTTCTGATGCTCAAGGTTAACTAAATCTTGAATCTGCACATTCCTGTATGAAAGTTAAGTGCCCACAATGAAATCAGTTTTACATTTTCCTTTACTTGTTGAACAAAAACATACGAAACATCAACATACTGATGCAATCACAATCGAAGTACCAGAGTACGAATTCCAGAAAAATTTCCTTTAAGAACTGTGGTGACTGACCTCTTGACCTGTATATAATTATATACCTGGCGAGGTACCTTTAACAAATAGGCGGTTTACATCACGGCCAGGGTCAACACTGCCACTGATTACTCTTTTCTTTTCATTGCTAACTCTTGTCATTCAGCCAAGAAGGTTCATCACCGATACACTAACCTCAGTTAACCCAGTACCTACATTGTTGCATACCAATGAAAACTGACATCAGAAATGGTAAAATGTTCATAGGACTACACTCTAAATACATATAGAATCTGCATAATTCTACATACAGTATGTCAATGAAAATGAAAATTACCGTAATTAATCTCATAAGGAGAAAATAATAAAATTTGTATATTTTCAAATTATTAGAAAAATATGAAAATTTAAAATGACCTGTGTTCGTATAATTCGGGAAAACCAAATTAAAGTATAACATATGGTTCTTCCTATGGTATTAATAGTATAATGTACCCCCAGTACACACTGTTGGGAAAATGAAACTGTCACATGCTTTTGACTCATTGTAAAATATTATCAAACCAAAAATTGCATTGAACATTTGTAAACTGATAGATTCAACTGATTGAATTAGTCCTTTACTGTCACATCGTGAAAATATTTCACCTATTGGCAACGACTGTAACAGACATAGAATGATTCATATACACAGAGATTGGTCACAGGGGCTCATCAGAAGCAAATGTTATTTTCCCAAACATTCTACGATTTTCCCTTTTAGTAAATTAGTTCAACTACGCATGTGCAAACAAAATAAAACCACATATTATGGTTTGCCATCTTGGGATAAGTAACTCAGTAATGCATACATAATAAAATCATAATATGACAATTAATATTTTGAAAAACATCACTGACAATTTCAAACCAAGATATACATGCACCATCAGTGCAAACGACGGAAATCATAACCTTGTAAACATAACTGCACTCGCCCACACTAGAAGATGCTAAACAGCTGAAGTCATGAATCTAAAAGCCACCCAATACTAATCAAAAAATGATGAACCCAGACCATAAAAACTGTGCATAGCAACATATGCACCAAAACCAATTACTGCAACGACGCCGACAATAAAAACGACGAGAGACAGTATTGCAACAGAAATAACATCAACTTACCTGGTTCCATGATCTCAGGTATAAATATACTGCATATATCTTCACACTCGCCTTACTATTAAATTAACATCCACCTGCAGGTGAACAGTCCACTGTGAGGGGGCAGAGGAATGGGTGTGGGTGTGGGTGTGTGGGTGGGGGAAACAGGTGTGCAACCTGCTATTGGGGAGGAGGGTGGGGTGCAGGAGGGCGACACAGGTACTGATTGTTAAAGAGATTGCTCACCCTTGGGCCCTGCAGTTCAATCGTCATCTGGAGAGGCTTACTGGAAGCCCTGGACAACAATCTCGAACACGCCCCCACCGGTAGTCGTCGGTGGTGGGAGACTGCGCTGATGTTGCTGGTCAGCTGACGCTTGGAAAGTATCTCCGTTCTCAGCGAATGCTGGAACGCTGGGGATCTGTAAAAAACAAACCACATAAATATTCTCATACCGTAATCCGTTTTCGCCGTACCGTTTCTAATTAGCTTAAGATTCCTCTTAAAGCCTCCCTACTGACAATAAGCTACTTTTTATCTGTGTATGGTTGGCCCAACAGACCACCAAATATGGGTATCATCATATGGGGCCATACTTGGGCATATATTATTATTATTATTATTACAGTACACCCTCGATATAACACGGTCCGATGCACAGCGGATTCGGATATAACCCGGTGTCAGACGTGGATCCCATTTCTATTTTCGTTATTTCACTGTAATATCGTATAAGGTGGGTACTATAACCATGGGAGGTATGTCATGGACCCCAACTTCAGTATTATATTGAGGGGACACTGTATTATTATTATTATTGTATTTCTAGTATGAACTCAAGACTTTCTAGTATGAACTCAAGACTTTAATGTCACTGCTATCAGCATATCTAGTGTGAAGTTTGGCGCTATATAAATTGACATGTTATTATTATTAAGTCTCTAGAGGAAACTCGAGCTACATCCATCCAGCAAGCATAGCGAACGAAATTAACACTAGTCTGCTAGCCAGGATCCCATGGTACATGTACCTCCAAAAGAAATACGGATAATTAAAAATTCATAAGGCTAGAGCTTCAAATATTTTTACATTTCTATTTATGATTACATGTGTGGTATACAGTATATGAGAATAAAATTAGGTTCTGTTATCTCTCTGAAATCTTTGGGACAATACAATGAAATTTACCTTAAAAAACACAAACAATTTATTATAATTATGAAAACAATAATCTACATAATGCAAGGTAGTCACATATAGAGAAACATATATGTATAGTGTATACCCTTCATTATTATAAGAAACAGACATATCATAAACAAAACTTGGAAGCTATTTCAATAAACAAGAACAAAATAAAAACCTAAATGAAAAGAAGGAAAAATACAACCTTCACTAACCTGCTAACCAATATTTCTTGGAAAACTTTGATAGTTATGAATACCATAGTTATAAATAGACCAAACTTACTAAGATACTATAATCAGCTGATTTGCAAGTCACCAAATCTATAAATAGAACTGACACAAGCCAACATAAATACTAGGTAGTATTGGCTCTAAATGGTGAAACACAGTATTGCTGTGAAACAGAACACCTATAATTACAATGCTGGCATCAACGAGACTGTCAAAACAACTATTACGGTAAATCAGTACTTAATAATCTGGGGGGAAAGAAATCAGTAAAATAGCCATATTTAATTAACAGGGTATAACGTTTTATCACAAAGTAATAAAATATAAGCCTCCTTTGAGAAATATTGCAATTATCAAAGCTCACAGCAAATTCTAGTTCAATGTCATAACTTCAACACATAGTTGCAAAACTTTGCCAACCGCCACTCCCAGCTAGATTGTTTTTCTGTTGCCGTCATTAAACGCCCCTGAGTCATGATAACATAGGCAGAAAAGGGGATTCCCCTTGGCCCAACAGACCTTGATTGCATGGGTGCATAGACAGTTCAACCAAACCAAGAGGGTCCCAGGTGTGCCCTGGTTTATGATAGCCACATGGCTGTCTGAACTTGGCAGCCCAATATACAGTCAATGTTGTTATATCAAACTGAGGAGGAGGAAATAGGTCAGTCAGCTGACTGCCAAAATAAGAATATTAAAAAAATGGGGGAAGAGAGAGAATAACAGTAGTGTTCAGGAATTTGAGGAAGGTATACACGATCATTTATGATGTTTTACTCTTCTTTACCTATGAAAGGATCTAATAGTTTTTCCAATGCAACCTACTGGTATTACTATTAGCAATATGTTTTAGAGAATGGAGCTCCAAGATATAATTATTTGCATTTCAACATTGAAATGTGGAGTGTTTCTTTGATAAGATACATTTTATCTAGTTTCAAGAAAAAATAAAATATAATAATAGTCTATTTATCATGTTTATATAGCACTATAACTACTGATGCTACAGGCATGGATGAATATCTTGGAATGATTTTTCCTTCATGAACAAGAAAAATAATAGTTAAACACTGTAATGCTAAAAAATTAAAAACTGATACAACCATTGCATTACCAGTGAGTAGTTGATTACTACTACCAGTAGTCCTAGCACATCATCACATGTTGAAAACAGTGTTAAACTAGCAGGCACATTTATAACCAAGTTCTAAAGTCAACAAAGTGTCCAAGCTGCTTTCAAAAGGTGACTATTATACCTTGATAGACCTTTATCGGACAACATTACCAACATTCACTTCAATCTCGACACTTCCATGTCTTTATCACACTGATATTGCACATTTTACATATAACTGAGCCACATGTTCTTTGTTCATTGGAATTGACTTTAACACTAACACAAGGGCAAAGATGAGTCAACAACGTGCAGCTAGAATTGGCGTCAGTGTACGGTACAAAGTCTAATACTGTGGAGCGTGGAACTACCGTGATACAATCCAACCATTCCCTGTGTCACTGGTCAGCTGGTGATTCATCAATAGTACTTGCACTCAGCGAGACCAATAGGGAGTCAAATACAATCATGTCCGTTAATGTAACACTATAATAGTGCTATGCTGTACTGCGTGTGTGGTATGTGAGCATTTGTGGTATGTATGTGTGTGTTGTGGGTATGGTATGCGTGTGTGTGTGGTATGTCTGATTGTGGGTAGTGTGTGTGTGTGTGTGTGTGTGTGTGTGTGTGTGTGTGTGTGTGTGTCACCAAGGTATATCTATATCAGTGTATATCATATACTAGTATTTATCAAAATGCCTCCTGCCAGTTCAATAACATTCAATATTTTCTGTATCAATTCAACTAGTTCAATACCGGACAATGGAATCTAATCATGTACATTTATAATAGCCGGGTACCAGTAATAACAATGAAAATAATTGACGTGTTCATCGCAGTAGTACGTGACGTCATGACTTGACATCACTATTATACAATGACAAATGACCTTGATCCACTATTTCACAAATGTCCAAATAGTGTTTACAATTGAAAATCAAAATTACGTTCTTTTCTACAGTTATATGATAAATAGAATCTAACATTCCTGTTCATTTAAAGGCATACAATCTCGGTTGATAGACCTAGATAATGACCAAACGAATTTCAGTCTGAGACTATTTACATTTGATGTGTACACACAAAAGTTGTTATTTCCTGGTATACTAAGTCCCC
>JAULBP010109665.1:0-10130 GCA_032355345.1 Lepetodrilus pustulosus | reverse complement strand
ACTACTACTACTACTACTACTACTACTACTACTACTACTACTACTACTACTACTACTACTAATAATAATAATAACAATAATAATAGTAATAATAATAATAATAATTACTACTACTACTACTACTAATAATAATAACAATAACAATAATAACAACAACAACAATAATAACACCAATAATTGGACTTGTATGGCGTTGGATGTATTACCTCCATGCACCAATATTCATGCAGTACATGGTCGCCGCGCATCAATAATTAAATCTTGACATGTAATGTGGTATGGAAATAAAGAAATCAAGCAGTGGATTCATAATAGTTGGAAATACCACTCTTTCTTTTCCTCACAGATAACTCAGCTTAAGATCGACCACAACCCGTTTGCGAAGGGCTTCCGGGACACAGGGGGAGGAAAGAGAGAGAAGAAGTAAGTAGTAGGGCATGAGAGAGAGAGAGAGAGAGAGAGAGAGAGAGAGAGAGAGAGAGAGGTGGCGGTAGGAGGTATCTATATATAGCTAGCGTGATTCCTTGTCGTGCAATGGTTCATCTCAATCATACCATGTTGTGTTCGCTACCCTATCTCAGCACTATGGTATTAGCGACAATTTTCGAGAAAGGCGATCATTTAGTTTAAACGTTCTATGTATGAATTGGCCCTGATTTAGCTAGGAAATTTAGCTTAATTAGATTGGAAGAGCGTCTGTCGGCCTTGCGTGTGTCGCCTTACGCCTTAAAGGGAGATAATTGAAACACAAGCTCCAAAATTCTGCTGGACCGTTATCCTAATGCTATTTCCCCACTTCTTTCGTCTGTGAAAGGGCCAGGGTACGTAATTGTCAACATCCCCGGGTCGTCGTGTTACGGGGGTTATATTTACCCAAATGAACGCCATTCATCGTCAACAGACGGGGCACGAGGTCCGGAAAGAAAGTAATGAATTGCGAGATATCTTCTTGCAAAGTGTCAGAGACCTAAGACGATTACCATTGTGGTTCAGGGATCAATTGGTGGCGATTACCAAAACGATCCGAGGTTTAAAACAATTACCTAAATTGAGGCGAACCGCGGAAACCGCATCTTTATGAGTTTATCCTTCACGGGAAAGCAGAGAACTCAACACCACCGCCAGTGAATGGAGTTGATAGACGAATGCAGCAACTTGTCTAAATAATTTCATAAGCTTGTCATTTTCTGTGGTGTAATTCCCTCTCTAGCTTTATGAAATGGGATTGTTTGGGCCCGGGAGTAGCCGATATAGACATGCGAATAGATGTAAACTACCATCTTGTGGCAATGTAATTTTCTTAGACATTAAGGAGTTCTTTAAATAAGGATAGCTGTAACACGATTCGCGCTAACATTGAACTGCTGTCATTACCATGTTCGCAATCAGCGATATTGTTCGAAATAGCATTAAAACAGCTAGCTAGAATCATTTCCTAATTGACTTCCGTTGATGTCATTGCCTGCTCGTTATTAGTAAGGATACCTCTGCTATATTTGCGGTTGCTTAACCATTAACCGTTAATTTCATAATGCCATTATTTCCATGTTCTGTTATCATCAGATTTTCCAAAACTATTAAGTCATACATTACCATTAGATAAGAAGCATGTCTCCTTTGTCACAAATAGTGATACGTAGCATAACTAGAACTCTAAAACCTTTCGGGAAATGACACCCAATTTCAATATTCCGTAACCTTGACCTTAGTTAATACAACGATAAGAGGGTACATCTTCTATTTCTATGATGTATATTTTGCTAAATCCACGTTTCACAGGCGGCTCCTCATAACAGCCTCGCAGGGTTCCTCGGGCATCCATGGTGAGCATACGTTGGATATGAGCCATACCGGAAGTGAAGAAGACGATAACGAAAACGAGGTCATCGTTGTCGGCGAACCGGAAGACATGTTACCCTCTGCTTCCGGTCGTGTGTCTCCGGAGAGTTCTCTAGGTAAGCTTGACAAATAAGATGACAATAAATGTAATGTTGTTACTTTAATAGCCACTTGATTATATTTAACAGTGATGACGTCAAGTTAGCGTCATAAGACTTGCCGATCCTGGGGTTCAAACCCAAGTTGCTAGATCGATTGAGACAAAGGGGTAATCCTTCTGGGCGAGACCTGTAGGAATAGTTTATATCTCGCCATGTTACAATAGCAAAATGCAACTGTCACTATTGGTACTTGAAGAAGGAACCTAATTTGAACCTAAAGCCCTTGAATGGACTGAGTGATTGTCTTGGATTACGTATCAGGGGGCCTATTCCTTAAACGTTCCTACGGTCGTACGTCAATCGTAAGGATACCTCTAGCTCGTGCTATTCACATTCTTTTAGGCTAAGAAGATCGTAAGAACGTTTAGATAACAGGCCCCCTGGTTCTCAGTGAGGATTATCATTGGTCTTTTGGAATATTTTGTATTGAAGTGCTTAAACGTGAATATATAGTTTAAATTAATTAAATCTCTATCCCGCGATCTATGCCCCATATAAGTGAAATACATGTTGTTTTCAGATGCAAGCACGGTGACAATAGACGTTTCAGAGGAGAGAAGACATTCTGTGGACGACATGTGCGGCAAATCAGAAGGTCGTCAAGCGGCAGTAACTTCTGAAGTTGAAGGTTCAAAGGTCAATACTTCGGAGGTCAAGCACACGTGTGAGGAAGATGGCGACGAAGAGATCGATGTCAGTGGCGATAACGATCAGAATGAGTCGGACAGCAATGTGAACGCGAACACTAATTCTCCTCAACACGACCGTTTGCATTCGGACTCCCTGTCGGAGGACGAAACAATGGACGACGTGAAGGACAATGATGACAGATTAAAGAGGTGTTCCAGAAGTCCAGATTTATCCCACCGTTCAGATTGTGACAAATCAGATTCGGACAGTGAACCAATACGAGAATTGGATCGTTATCACGGAAAATCCTTCTTGAAAGAACATACTAGTCCCCCAAATGTGACAGTCATTCAACCTTCTGTGTCTCATCCTATGTTCCCATATCTCTGCCCCTCTGGCTACCCTGCATCAACATCGGGTCTCCACTACCCGCTCAACTCTGTCTTGTTCAACACGTCATCCATACCCCACGGGCCTCTCCCCGTCCCCATGCTTCATCACTCGGGGCACGAAATGCCTCACATCCCAGGTTCACCGCTCCAGTTGTCAGGGATGGGATCCTCGGGAGCTATGGCGACTTCTCACGCCCTCCTCTCCAACCCCGGCCTCCTCAGTCAGGGCTACCATTCTCTGGGTCTCTCCGGAACATCATTATCGCATATCGCAGGCTCTCATCACCTCAACTCTATATTCGCATCCCGCGGTGTCGCCCACAGGTTCAGTCCATATTCACTTCCATACTCGAAGACATCCACTACGCCGTCGGCAGTGAACCCGATCACGTCGCCGCGAGGCAACGGCGAGAACTCACGAGGAATCACGCACTCCGTGTCCTCAATGTGTCAGAGTTCGTCTCCTAGGAACAGTCCGCTTCAGAGTGTGGCTGTCTCGAGAACTCCTCCTCACAGCGAACTCAAAAGCATGCAGAAAATGCTCAACGGTTTGAACAATAAATCAGGACACGAACCAGATCATTATTTCAATAAAGGACACTAGGTTGTCTTCCTTCCCTTGTGGAGATGACGCATTGATATTAATTTTCTGGATTCTGTGGTTGACTTATGAGATTGTATACACTCACTATCAATGGCCAAAAGTACATATCCCATAATGTACACAATTTGAGTATTCAGTTAGTGTGAAAAATGACACTACCAGTATTGTGCTAATTGTTGATACTGAATGTTGCCAAATTACGTCGATATTTCAAAAATATTTACAATTACGTTTCAAATTGACAAATTATTTGAGGTTTTTTATTTGGTTCAATTTTAGTGTGACCAGTAACTGACCAGCTCGGGTTAGTCAACCGAAGAACTTATGTGATTGGGCGAATGTGCAAATTGAACTCTGTGATGTTGGAACTCATGTTCTTGAAATTGAACGAATAGCAATTGAAGTATGACATGGTAGCTTCTGAATGTTGCTAGAAACTGCCATTTACGTTACATAGCTTATCTTTAGGCGACAACAGTTAATTGGGGAAAATGCTCTATTATAGAGGCATTAGGCTTATTCCATTGGTATGAACGTTGTTATGGTTAGTGCTTGTCCCTGTGTGTTGTAGTGCAATTCCACTCCATGCTGTCAACGTAACGTCTTCACGTGTCATCTCACATCTGTATAGTGCTGTCACCAACTTACCTTGAAGTACCAAAGAGAACGAGGACAAAATTGTCTTTATTTGATGTAATATTTGTGAATGGATGTAATAACATTTAAATGGAAACTAGACGAGGAATTGAATAATATTAAAAGCAAGCGTAGAGAATCGCGAAATATATAATGTTTTAATTTCAATATTGCTATATACAGTAATATTTAAGCATAGGTATACTATATTATAGCGATATTATTTGAATGTAGAATTCAATCCATGGAACTTACCTGTTACATTAATTATTTACACATACAAATTGGTATCAGTTTTGATACTACATGTAGTTCTCCGTTCAATCAGGAGAGCGTATCATCGTGTATACTTGTACATCAATGGTTGTTATTTATTTCTTTGTTATGTCGTGTATGAAATAAAAAAAAGAACACATTTTCTACATTCTCGTGTATTTTGTAGTGGGTGCATGAAAGAAAAAGAATAATTTCCTTAGGGATGGAACTAACCTTAGTTAAATGTTATGTTTTAGAATATTACAAACTAGCTGTAACTATTAGGAAACGACAATATTTGCAATCAGTTGTGCTTCAACTAGCAGGCGTATGGGTGCGAGTCAAATTCGATAAAGCGATGAAAGTAATGAGATATGACTTTTGATTAGTCCGAGTTAATTAATATCGTACATCGTCTATAGCCTTCCAGGTTGACAATCGGTTGATTCCATCCCTAAAAGATTAGTTAGTTTTTAGATTAACGCAGGGTTTGCTATTAGAAGGCGCTCCTAGACAACAGAGCATGTGTAAATAACGTAATTGATGTAAAATATTCCCTGATTAAAGTCAAATGAAATGTGTAACTAAATACTGCCTTTTCTGTTCTTTATTCAATATTTCACAGCTCTTTCGTCAAATCTCGCGTGATGGGGTGTCAAATCTCGCGTGCTGTCGTGTCAGATCATAAGCTTTATATCCATTCATTAATCGAACCAATACTTCATTGTTGTCTGTCGCACGATCTATTTCATTCTCTGGGGCTATTTTCCTACCAACTTAGTAAATATTTTTCGTGTGCATTACTCCCCAAGAAATTGATTAACAGTGTTGATTGCATTTTAACATTTGACAGAGCCATTTATCATCAGAATGTTGATGGTGATTCCATTATTTGAAGCACGGACGTAAAGAAGAGTGTTAGAATAATCTACACCATTCTACTACTAAGACAAACGTGAAGGACATCACATAATAGGTATAGACGTTGATGGATGGATGGATGGATGGACAGGCAAACAGGCAGACAAATGAATTGTTATATACAGATAGATACAATACATCAATACAATAGCTGTAGATCTATAGAATGGATACATAGAGAGAACTCTTAATTTCATGTTCACCCTGTATAATTATAATACTTGTTAGATATGTATAGCAACTACATGTACATTTCCGCAAGTCGGATATCCGGCAAGAAAACGGCTATGCATTCATTGAGCTGTCCTTGTCCGTATTTAAACAAGTTGACAAGGACCTTAAATAAATGGAGAGGAAAAAAATCTAAAGAGACTCGATTGGAATCACAAGTGGAAAGTTAGGAATATAATTATTGTATTTCGTCGATGATTGTATGCCTAGGTTTAATGCCAGTCCCCTCGATAGTTCAATGATTGCGTGATGATGTTCATATCCGGGAAGCAAATCCACAACTTAACACGCATAATTAATTTAATGGACAAATACTGTCATTGTTTGTTATTTGTATAATGTTATTATTTACTTGGATTTTTTAAAGTTCAATTGTGAACATCATCACCATAATGTTGATAAATACGTTATATAACGCTCACCATCCACATACGACTATCTATAATTATTAATCTATCTTTTTAATTCCATCAAATAACATATATATCAATATTTGGTGTACTTTAATAAATAATTTGCGAATATTTCATTACCCGCAGATTCTGTGAATACGTGTTGTTTTGGGTTGTTTTAATTGAAATATCCCATCATCATTTGGATGATTTACTTTCGCAGACCTAGATATACAGTAAATTAATTAGTATGTACAATAAGTAAGTATATAAAGTGCGGGACACCCTAGACAAGTAAATACTCATGTCTATTAATAGTTGGTGATGCAAACTCGGAGTAAAGTTAGAAACTAGGAATTTCATTTTCTCAAATATTTGGGAAATATCTCTCTGTCAGTCTCGTGGAATTGTTGACGCCCAGTTAAACGCTTTCTGTGTCTGCATTAGCAAATGGTCGGTGAACACATAGCCTGTCTGCGTTATATAGAGAAACAGCCCTATGTTGTACCCATGCAGGGAAACCGTTTAGCTGTCCGCGATTCTGTAGGTAAATATCCCCGTAGCCCGGCGTCCGACATATGGCGACAGTGTTGAATCCAGTCTCTCGCCCACTGCTTTACAATCTTTTCTTTCTTTTAGCAAATTTGTACAATTGAAATAGTTCATATAGGCTGTGTGTTGTGAAATCGGCGCGGCGATGTGGTCATGGGGTTTTGCTGCCGTTTTTTATGCTTTGCAAGCTAGTGTTATGTACTCGCGGCATTTTAACAATTGACCTTTTTTACAAATTGTAAACAGGGTTTTTAAGCGTGAGATTTCGTTAACAAGAGTAGCCGTTGAAACGGCGTCGGTTTTCCATGTTGTGTACTGAGTAACGTAAGAGAATACTATAAGTGACTGTGCGTGTGATAACCTATTTATGAAACGAGTGGATGGTTGTGATATCTGACTTTGAGAAAACAAGCTCCGAATTTATCCACCACATTCATGCTTCAGTGAACAACAATACAATTTCTGTCAATTCTTAAATGTTTTTTTTTGTTAAATATAGATAAACCACGAGAGTTACATTTCACCATGCAGTCCAAAGAATTCAATTTATGACCATCCTCTAAACAATTGCACATTACCTTATATATAGGTAGCGTACGAAACAGGATTCATTGATTCTATGGCTAGAGGATAGTTAATGTCTTGTATCCCATACATTTGGAAAAATGTACGTTGCCGGACTTCCTTTCAAAATTACCAAATAAAACACTCTTCTACAAAACGCATCTGTTTTGTCCACTTCCTAGGAGCGGCATAGATAATTATGCAGATGTTCCTTATTGTACTTTCGATTGTGTGCCAGGCTAACAGTTTGTTCGTGTTGAAGGTCCACTTTATCACTCAATGTTTGAAAACTGCGTCATACCCGGTCATTATCACGTGTGGGTCACGTGACGCACTTAGGACCCGTATGAGCGGCCATTATCCACATATTGCACTTCACAGAACAGTTCCCTGAATAATTGTTCCGAACGTATCCCAAGCACTTCAAAATACAGGTTTCACTCTTTATTTAATGTGTACCCGCCTTTCAGATAGGAACCCCCATAGTAATAAGATATCCATTTATAGCGCTCAACAGTACGTGGTAATTACTTCAGAATCAGTTCCGTCTTGCGTGAAACATATCGATATTTGAGCTATTAGCAATACTCAAAATGCTTGATAAGTTTAAACCTCGCATCAACAAAACAAGGATATTCTTTTAAAATTGGATAATGATGGCTTTGTTGTGATGACGCGCGCTTACTAACTCACACTCTTTGATAGTACACAACTAAGAACTACACTTATCTTACATGGTGTCATTCAGTTTACGCGCGCCTTATCACTTCATGTTCTCCTGAAAACGGTTCACACCTGAGCGTTACATACGGCCAAATTATCGAGCTTTGTCTAACGAACCATTTTCCGTAATTTCGTCCCATTTTCCATGTCAGTTTGTGGCCTTGATGGAGATGTCGCGACGAAAACACGCATGAAATTTTCTATGAATCGACCGGGCTCCTAGCGTCCAAAGATGTCACCTCTATGGAGGTGAGAGAACAGAATGCAGTAGTGACAAAGAAACGTTTGTTGACCAGTACGAGTCTTTGGCGCCATTTCGATTGAATCTTGCATACCGTAGAAAGAAACAAATCAAATGTACAACAATATTCAGCGGTGATAGGACGTACAGCGTATAGATAAACCCCGGCTATTGATGTAGGACGATAACACGTCACGTTCGTACTTACAAGCCTGACCGCGGACACTTTATGGCTACTTTATGCGACTTATTTTCGCCACCCACGTTAAATCACGCTGGATCCCGCCATTACGAGAATTCACCCTCACATCACTCTTAATTTCCGCTTCTAAATTCAAAACCTATTTTATATCTCAGCGGTTGCCTAGGTTTATGGGTGTGAATTGTTTCATTCCTTTCTTGTCATTTAACAACATGGAAAATATGATGCAGTGATACGAACAAATGAAAACGGTTTTCCTGGGTGACCATGCGAAATAATGCCTTTTCTCTCACTTCAATACAATCTCGTACGACAAAGGGGAGTAGATGATTCTATCAGAAATAGATATTTTATTATTTATTCATTGAAGGTACCAGATTGTAAAATTTATATTCTTTCTTACAGTTATTCTATCATATCGTTCTAGCTGATCAATCGTAAGTTTATAGCGTTGTTAACTTTAATGTACGAATTCCGAGACGGTGTGATTTATGTGTCTATATCCGTGTTGTTAACTGCAAATTTCAGACAGATCAATTCCTAAGACCATTCACATGTTTGTACCTAACCTATAGATAACATACATCCTGATTTAAGTTGTGCCACAAAATCTAAATTCCACCACAAAAGCAATGTAAAACCCAATTAGCTACCACTATCAACTAAAGGAAATGTACGTACATTGATATTGCAATGTATTACAATAGTCATATAAAACTGATATAGGCCTATGCATCATGAAATTCATCAGTATTATGCCTACCAACTCAACCAAAGATATCGATGTATATAAGAGGCACTAGATACATCTATATATATACAACTTGTATTCGTAATCTGAAAGCTATTATATCATCCTCGAAATTGTAATACATAATATGTTTAATATGCGTATGGTATATCATTATAATCCAAAAGCATTGAACACTTCAGAGTTGTATTGGTTATTGCCGCGGAAATACTGCTAGAGAAATCATTAACTTGATAGGCCGGTCAATCATCGTCATATTAACAATCTGAAATAATAACGAATTTTTCATCAACATTATATGAATGAAAGCCTCTCGCGCATAGTATACAGAACACCAACATTGAAAAATATAGACAAACGAAACTTTAATGCAGACGATCATTTCGCTTAATGTGTTAACGTTAATTGTTCGTTATTGTTTATTAATAATGAGGTAATAGTATATTATATGGGAAAACTGCAATCCTGCAGTTTGGGCGAACATTTTATGTGACTTTGACTGCACGGTATCTTATACGAGATAGGAACTACCGGTAGTTCGATCGTATACCAGGGGCGGTATCCTATAAACTGCTTACTTTTTCAATTGACTTAAGTCAGCAAGAAAAACCATAGTTTTAAACATATTTTGAGTAAGTTTTCTGTATTTGGCTTAGCCAAACTTCATCGAATATATTGTATATACAGTATGTGTAGCTGTATGTTTAATGTTAGTGTATCTTTAATATTACCATCTCTCACAACTCTACTATGAGTGGCTGTGTACAACCTTTTATATGTTTTATATTTTATATATTTTACATAAAGTTGTATGAGGTCATGTCCCATGTCAATTTAAATTTAAGTAGAAGAAACTCCTCAAACTCGTCAATATTTTTCCACGTAGTTTGGTCTCGGCGCTTACGCGTCTCGATCCCACACACACACACACACACACACACACACACACACACACACACACACCATAGTTTTAAATGGGTAAAGTAGCGTTATATATTTATGGTATATTTTTTTTATATTTTTTTACTAACTGCTA
>JAULBP010109664.1:0-18327 GCA_032355345.1 Lepetodrilus pustulosus | reverse complement strand
ACAATACACAGATCCCCGTGCAGGCATACATATGTAAATATATCTAAATATAGCCCGCGCAATTGTCAACCATATAGCAACTGTGTGACACACGATACTGAAACTGGCATGGAACATCAGGAAGAGAATCCAGCCGTAGTAATGCGTGTGGAACATGGGCAGTGCTCTGTCTCTCAGGACGTAGAAGTGTATGGCAAAGGGGAAGTAACTCATCATGGTCAGCAGATCTGCCACGGCCAGCCACATAAGAATCGTGTTCGTCGACGAGATCATGTTTTTCCGAGTCAACACAATGATATTGGCGATGTTCGCCATCATTCCAAAGAAGCACACCATAGCACTGACGTATCCATGGTACTGTCCGTACATCATGTTGAACGCGTAGAGTCCCGTAGCCGTCGATTCGCTGACCACTCCGGGGATGAAGCTGATGGAGCAGTTGGGGTCATTGCCGTTGTCCGGCACGGAGAAGGTCAAGTTGGTCATGGCCGTGGTCAGAGGGCTGTACGATGACAGCGATATGTGCATAGGACTCCCTGTCGAGTCGGCCATGTTGTAGGTCGTCATTTAGATCACAAAGGGAGATAACTAGAAGTTAAAGGCCTGGATCAAGCAGTCATGTTTTCACCTCAGAATCTGAAACAGAATATGCAAAACTGAATGAAGTAGATCCACAAAAATCGTATCCATGGAAACAGTGCAACATCTTATTGAAGTGCTGTCTGATGGTCTGTCAGATAGAGTAGAATTTTATGTCCAAAAGTGTTAATTATAAACTAATTACAAATAATTTCATGGCTTAGGTTTATATTTAGCATGCTAACTGAAATGTTCTATAATTTTACATCAATATTGTGCCAATTAAATCTTGGTACAAATACTGTTGAATATCGATGACACAATTCTAGCCATCAGCAGAGTACTGAGATTCAATAAATATTATGGTCCCGGGTAAAACCATGTAAATGCATGAACAGACATACATGATTAAGTACTTGGTGAAAATGTTCATTGCAAAGATATTGCACTCTAAAAAAGGTTTCAACTAAGTTTAATATAGATCGCCAATTTCTAAGCATTCATTTCACAATCGGTTTAAAAGCTATTGACCAGGCCAATAATAACCCCTTGCTACTATTCTAAGATATGTTGTTGACCAACATTACAGAACTCTACTATCAGTGGGAGATAATAGATACATTTTGAGTCAGCATCGACTAAAGAGAATTAGACGATGAAAACTATCCCATTGGGCCAGTGTGACAGGGTAGTGTCATGTTAGTGTCAGAAGAGTGTCAGAAGAGTGTCGGCTTAGCGCCATGGTAGTTCAGAGCCTAATCAACGACAGGCTCAGTTCGATCTCGGAAACCTCACAATAGAAGAAAGCACTGAGAATGCATAAACTGGATTTCATCACTTTTTATGGGTGGGCATCATCGACATTTGGTGTGGTGCATAAATGTTATGTTGGACATCTAAGTATGAAGGAAAGTTTTACATCAAAGCTTGGTGAATGAGAGTTCAGTATCAAAACCTGGCATACTGTACAACAAATATCCAATAGTAATTTTATTTGTGAAGTGACATTAATATAGGATGTCATAATTCTGTGCCAATCTCCTCTTATGATGCATATGGCTATTCCATTCATACTGTGATGCCAATTTCCCCTCTCGTGATTCATATAGCTAGTCCATTTATACTGTGATGCCAATCCCCCCTCATGATGCGTATACGGTATCTAGTCCATTTGTACTGTGCTGTATCCATGCTCAACACACTTAATATATACATACATCTATATTTATTTATGCCTTGTCAACTTTCTTGTTTGTACTATGTTGATCATGAGAATAAATATATTGCTTAAATTACATTTAATTGAGTGTATTTGACAACTTCCATCAAAGAAGATCATGTGTGCATTAGACGGTTTGCACATTCAACTATTGTTACTTGAAATGTTCTCCTATAGACTACTAACAATATATTAAGCTATCATCTCATGGGGTATATGAAATGTTGTACCCCACTTGAGAGCCCTTGTACCCCATTAGTGCTATCATTCAGGGTACATCATTCCATATATACCCCAAGGGTCGAGTTGACAACAAACATATCCTACCGACATGTTACTGTACATGAACAGATTGGAAATTCAATCGAAACGTTTGTCTGCCTGGAATAAGTTGTAGGTCAGTTTGGCCGCAACTAAAAGTTGTGACTTCATATTTGACTCTGATGTCATGATGGCTTCCTAATCTCTCGTACATTAGAAAGCCCTTCTGCAGGCACACATTCACAAGTTCGCTTTCTTAACAGTTACGTAGATATCTATTATGATTTCGTCTCAGGGTAGGTACGAGAATTTTCAGTTTGTAAAAAACTGTACGCCCCTGGAAATCACACTGGTAGCTAATGTCACTGCTGTTGTCATAGCGCTGGAAATCACACTGGTAGCTAATGTCACTGCTGTTGTCATAGCGCTGAGAAATAAGTGAATTATTTGTAAACCTCCCAGGCAGGGTATATGAAAATTTGAAAAAGTCACATAAATAATAGAAACTTACAAATTAGCAATGTTCTCAGAGATAGCACTGCCTGGACTGGACTCTGACAACTGCTAGCTATCTACACAGTTTTTCCAAGTCACATGCAGAAGAAAAGTGTCAAAAGTTCACTGTTTCCCGGTCAAGTGAGATTTCTGTGGATAGTTCTGCACACTCAGGCGATTGCCTCCATTTGTACATTCAACTGACCAATATTTCACCTTCCAATCTTGCTTCAGGTGGTGTGTTATTAGGAATATGTAGAGACCAAATACCCCTTATAGACACTATTTGTAATTCCAGTAATTCTGAAAGCCCTCATGTATGGCAATATTAGTGAATGGCGGCAATCGAAGGCAATCAAAGGCAATTGGAAGCAATCTGGGGATGGTCACTTGGTTGTGAAATATATTGGAACATGATGTAAACCACTATGTTATCATGAACTCCTCGCACTGATGGCCTTGACATTGCTCTGTGTGGAGGTCAAAGTTCAAACATGGGGGAAAACAAATAATATGATAAAGACAATGAAGATGACACTTCATTGACAATATTAATCAAGACTTCTCTCATTTTATTCAATGGCCTCTTTCAAGATGTGATCCAAGAAGACGAAGGGTACTGACTGAGTTCATGATTAACAACATTATTTAGAGGTCTACCATAGAACAAAATTGCCTGAAATCTCCACAACCTTGACATTACTTGCTACAAACAGGACTTGATTAAAAGTGACCTTGAAGTGGTACTGGTATATCTGTGACAACCATAATGCTAACGCCTCGATAGTTCCATATTGACATCATAATACATTTGATTTTCTTGCAGTATTGTATTGCACTAATTAAACTTTTGTCCTTTTATTAACTTTATCTTTCTTCCTTTTCTGTAATTCCAGAAAATTAATCATAATGTAAACAATTCTATTCAATAATACATGTCAACTAAATTTAATCGTGAAGAATTAATCGTGAAGAAATCCCAGGTGTAAAACAAATCGTTACAATAACTTGGCCCTGAAGTGGCTGTAACAGACATGTAACATTGCAAACAATAATTGACCACCAATACATATAGCTTGTCATTGATCTGCGAGTTAACTTGTGGTTTCATTGATGAAGGGAGGTAATGCCTGCTTTGACGGCTGACGTGGAAACATATGCTACCCTCCTACCTAATCAACTTCGGGTTTCCGGCATAAAATGAACAAATATCAACGGCTTTTAGATCAAGCTGTGGGATATGTAGATTTAATCGATAGATTTTCTCAGCGAGGCAAATAGTGGGACATATTGTGGGTGTAGGGAACATGGACTCGACTGAATTAATTCCTGATAAAGCTTTACAAGAAAAAATATATTTACAACACGTATAATCAGATTTAGCATGTACCAGTTTTATTTCAATTGCAGTCGGTGATGTGATCAACTTCTGAAAGTCTTATGGCATATATCGATCAGAAATCCACCATCAGACTTATTCAATCTGATTCAATCCGATTCTGGCAAAGTTGGCAGCTGGTGAGGTTATGATTACACAACATTACTGCTTGAATTATTCTGCTGACACAGATGATAAACAAACCTTGTACTGTGCTATAGATACAACTAGCAATATGAGGAAAATATTACAAATTGAGCAGTGTTGCTTTAACTATGTGTGACCATCAGCTAGAATCAAATTATGAAACATCAAATATTACAGTTGAACTTTGTAACTAACCCCTCAGTATGAAACTGAAATACAACTGAACTTCAAATTGATCTTTCATTATGTAACCATTACGTAACAGTACCCGTTGTTGAACTTTAAAGTGCATCTTCAATATGTCAACATAGCTGCTTTAAAGTGATTCTTATAATTATGTCCACCTCATACTAGTATACAACTGAACTTCTAATTTACCCTTCAATATGTAACTCAAACAGTTGAACTTTAAAGTGACAACTCAATAAATAACTCAAACATAGTACTTGTGGTGACATAGCACAACTTCAACATGGTGTGCTCATCCATTTTTAACTCGGACATGTTTGAGCTGTAAATTTGTCTCTTAATGCGTTCTCGGACGTAATCCAAGCTCTGTGTACTTGTAGTGCTAAATACCTGTGCGTGAACATCTTTCAGGAAAACGTTTAAAACCAACTAGAAAACATCTCTTTGTCTAAGCTGCCGTATTCCTGTGTTGAGTTTGACGCGTGGAGTGGTGGAGTGATATGTGGATCCATGTGGAACTGGGTGGATTCATGTGTATCCACTTTCATGTCAATAAACTCCTTATCTGTGTCAGTGTAATGCTTTAGCTATCCTCTTTACTGTATCTGTCGGGTTAACTATTGATTTGAAATTAATCTAAAATGTTCACAGACAAGGCAGACAAGTAGTGAATAACAGAAAGTATATGAAACGTATCCCCAGTGGGCTGGTCGTGGATGAAAACTCTCCGATACTCGTGTCGATCCCAGCAATATCAGTTACACATCAAAACACCATCAATATTGAAATTGCGCAGAGACTATTGAGATAGTGTTTAAAAAGCATAGAAGCTTCTTAGTAAAAATAGCAACACGTGGCACAAAGCGAGGTTTTGTTTTTGAAAGGTTTAACATTGAATAAAGTGAAAATGAACGTTTAATGCTTCCCATCCTTCAATGCTTCATGTAATTGTAATTTTATATTAAAATTTAAATTTAAACTAATGTCAATATAAATGTGAAACTTTCATGATAGCATGATGTGAAGTTTTGATGCTTTGCACGACTTCTCTTCTCCATCTCAATCATAAATCTGACATTACAAGAATTGTTCCTGTAACATTATGGCGATGAGATGACAATAATGACAATTACAATGATAATAATAATAACAATGACAATGATGACGTTGATACCCCTTAATGCAAATGTCACGCCAGTCGCCACTAACTGGCTTTTACTGGCAGCGAATGTCATTGGCTTAAGTGGAAATTCATAGTTCGAATGTACTCGTGAAATTGAGTATCATCCTCCTTGTTTAGGAATTCACTTAAAAGGTGTCCTGGAAATACTTTCAATTGTGGGCAATTCCAAGTACATGTAGTAAATGGTGTTCAGTAGTTCTCATTGATTACAGAATAGAACACATACCAGAGTGGGATAGAAACACAGAATCTAGAATGACAACAATAGTATGTGTACCTGTGATACCATACATCAGAGATAGGGCAATATCACAGAACATAGATCAGTGAATACAGAAGAAAAGATATACAGGAACAGCTTTTTCGAATACAAAACACACGCTTTACTACAATTTGTTATCATTCGTTCCATAGACATCATAACTAGTACTTGTAATAGAATACTGAAAATAATACAATTTCATGAAAAGAATTTTGTTCGTAACAGTTGGCATGTGATAATGGTTTTCATACACATAGCAGTTAACAATGCTTTTCACACCATGATTGATTGACTTGTATGCATGGCGCAGACTAACACTGATAAGGAAACATTGTATACATAGAGGATGTAACATTCGTGCTCATTTACCACTGAATTTATTGAACGGGTTGGTAAAACTGATTATGTGAAGCTTTGCTGAGCATCATATCAGTTTTACCAACGAGTATAATAAATTCAGTATTAAATGAACACAAATGTAAAATTCTATTACATAAAAGTTGAAAAGTCTGTAATGTTGATTTTCAGTTGGACCTACTGTGTACCCTAATTTTCTGCGTATATCCCGCTACAGTCCCTATATCCCGCTACAGTCCCTATAGTCCCTATATCCCGCTACAGTCCCTATAGCCTGTAGGGAGACTAATATGTCAATTTAGAAAAGGATACCGTTTCTATTTAACACTAATTGTATTGTATTAAGGCAGAGTTGGTGGAAAAGAATAATGTTAGCAACACCAGTGATAATGAACTTTGCTGCTGTTGTCTTATTTTAAATTTTAATTGTGTAAATCATCAGGTAGCCCGCATCACCTAAAAAAAATCATCTTTTTTTACATGTAGTTTATGGGCTATGGTCAGGAAATGATGGTAAGTAGTCATGAAATGGTGGCTTAAGGTAGCATTGTATACATGACTTTAATGGTAATAACTGGTGCCCTGTCCTATGTTATACTCTTGGAAATGGCAAGCATTCAAAGCTTAACAAAGAGAATAAAAGTTCCTATTGTGTTATTGCACTAGTTTGCTTTTGTAAGTCTACATGGTGTTAAGATAACATATTATATCTTATTATTGTCTCACATATAACTTGATACAGAGAAGCATAACAAATTTCAATTAATAATAATGATACCTCTGTGATACTTTACACAAATACATGAAGGAATACATAACAATGGAATGTAGCGATGTTACAGTTAATCGACCAGAATAGGTTCAAACAATGTAAGGAGAAGACATACATATCTGCTTCGATAATATTGTCATCAGGGTAAACTTAAAGTGATCCTCACTTGTAGTCATAAACCAAACAAATTGACCTCATAAATGAAATTATTCGTACAAATGTCTTGGGACTCATTTCTATTATTGCAAATGAGTTGTTCTTTGCTAATGGTCACTCTGTATGGTCATGCTTTACATAATCAATGTTTTGTTGAAATGGAGCATTTGTTTTGAATAAATTCATGCTTACTGTTGTGAATGTTATAATATCACCAATATCAGCAATAAAACAAATATCACAATTGACATGAGCATCTACATGAACACTAATACAAACCTGAACACCAAACACCAACATGAACACCAAACACCGAACACCAACACCAACATAAACACTAACCTGAACACCAACACCAACATGAACACTATAACATGGACACCAAATTGAACACAAACACAAACACCAACATAACACTACCATGAACACCAACATTGAACAGTAACATGAAAATCAAATTGAACACTAACACAAACATACCACCAACATGAACACCAAACATGAACACTAACTTGGTACACTAATATGAACCCTGTGGAAGCCTTAGTAACTGATGAAGGATTCACTTGATAGTTTAACATGAAATCCTAGCTGATCGCAACAGAGCAATGAAATGAAGCCAAATGATGACAGCTTGATGTGTGTGATGAATGACATTGTTCTTACGTTTAGTTTTTCACACAATTAATTCTCCAAAATATCAGTGCTTACAATTTTGTCCTCGTCTTGGGAAATAACTCTAAGAGTGGCATCACATTCTGGAAAGTACAATATTCACGTGCAAGACGAGCCCTACAACATAAGTTTCTCGTAAATCACAGTGTTCAAGTCAGTTGACAAACAGATATTTAATAATAGCTTACGTTGATGAATTTAGCACACAAATGGTACAAGCATATGCCAGAATGCTCAAATATGAATTGAAATACAGAACAGACACCATCTTTGTCCATTGTAAATCTGTCAGTAATACATAACAAATGTACAGTTTTCTGTCCAGTAGCTTACATGCACAACCACAAGTTTGAAACTCATCGTTTAAGATGGTATGACTTATAAAGATGGTATGACTTGTAAAGATAGTATGACTTATAAAGATGGTATGACTTATAAAGATGGTATGGCTTATAAAGATAGCTGACTTATAAAGATGGTATGACTTATAAAGATGGTATGGCTTTTAAGGATGGTATGGCTTTTAAGGATGGTATGACTATTAACTCTGAAGACTTCTGGGTATGTCCTATGCTCTACCACCTCAGCTGTGCATGTTACAAAGAATGCACACAAAATTCATCATTTTTTTTTCTTAAAACAGCCAGCAGCAGCATGTGATTCTAGACGTGTTCACGCAGCGTGCATGAAACAGGATATATATACAACTCTCCAGCCACAGCACAGAGAGAGATATGCTGTGTGTGCTGTATTTTAAATCAGATAACGTACCTGAAAACAATCTATTCGGGGAAAAGCAATGTCTTCGCCCCCACTGGGGTTCGGCCATTCTTTTTCACGAATCGACTATTTCATGTGTGTTATCCTACACCCAAAGCTGTAATTTTAGAGGCATATTGATTCTAACAAACTTCTCTGTTCAATGAATTGATACCATAACGAGGTCTGTAGACACTATATGTCAAGGTTTCGGTTGCCATCTGATTGTACAGAAACCCAATATGATTTTTCTGATTACAATAACACATAGTTGTGTAATATTTCTAATGTGCATTACTAGGTAATACAAATGGACTTAGTGAAGCATGAAATTGTACTATTGGTAATACAATAAAGTGTATTAACTCACAACGGCTTGTTGCAAATGTTATCCATTAATGCAGACTTCAGCTAGGTGAGATATATCAGTTTACAAGAAATAGTCAACCAATCAGAATCTGATCAGATGAGAGTACAGAGGTCAAGGGTGATCAATCACGCGCAATAATCAACTGAAATAATAGTGACCCTGTGTCTAAATAAAACATGAAATACAACAATGTTTCATGGAGTTGGCAGTTTTCATTGTCTTTTCCCCAATGACATCTCTCTGTTGACCGGATCCCATTCACATATTTACAGGACATCTTTAAGTTGACTGGATCCTATTCAGTTTTACAGGACATGTCTCTGTTGGCTCAGGACCTGTTGCTCAAATTGTATGAACCAGCTACAAGTGTAAGTCCATTGAATGAAACACATTTGTCACTAGAATACTTGAGAATATGGTTATCTAAAACTATTGTTGCAATAAAAGTGGTTTATGGAACCAGACTTATCGGTACATTTGTAGCATCTCCATAAACGTTGACTTACAATCAATTGTAGCCGCAACTGTTCTGAGCAACGAGGACTGACCACCGGAGAATGACGGATTTACAGTATATTGGTCCAATGAGCTTGCTGGAATCTAGGATTTTATTGTCTTCGTCTCCAATGGGATGATATCATGACATAGAATATTATTTCGATATTTTTTTCAATTTATTTTATTTTAGTTTTGTATTTGGAGTTCAGTTCAGTTTCTTTCACTAATATCATTGCTTGTCAGCTTAGGTCAGGAGGAAACCCACAACATACATAGCACTGAATGTTGCAGTAAACCAGTGTGCATGGGCTAGTACCAACTAAGGATGATAACTACATTGCCATGGTACGGACAGCACATCCTATTATGATCAAGTCAGAACAGGATTTGAACCTTTGGCTTTGATGCCCAACAACCTACCATTGCACTTCTACCCGCTTCTATTTCAAAAGATGACTTAAAGAATATGTTACGGAGATGTGTCATGCATCATAAATGGATCTGCATCGATCGATCAACGGATTCCAATATTGGCACTACCATCAGTAAATCATGCAAAGTCCATGACACCTACTCCCCTTTTTGGGATATACATGTAGTACAAGGTACAAAAGATGCTGAATTCATTGATGCCATAGATCTAATCATAGCACTGAGCAATCTCCCAATGTTTGTATACCGGTAATTGGCACCGAGCTATTCATGGCCTTTTCTACACTTTACAAAAGAAAATAATTTTTAAGTGAAAAGTTTCCATCCAAAGTGAGTGAGTGATTATGGAGTTTAACGTCGCTGCGGGAATCTTTCACCCATTTGTGATGATTCCATTCATAGAAGATTACGTGATCCCTTGATGATAGCACCAATGGTGATCCAATATCACAGCATGAATAGTCGATAACGCAGATCTAGCGATTGCACATGACATAGAATACCTATGTAGTATAGTTCTTTGACCGACACATGACATAGAATACCTATGTAGTATAGTTCTTTGACCGACACAAGTATGGACTTCAAGGACTACATTGTATGCATATACATCAACACTCTACGAAAAGTTTAAATTAAGTGAACACTTAAAGGGCTTCCAGAACAGTAAGGAACCAACCAGAACTGTACCAATCAGAAAGGTAGCCACCAGAACTGCAATGACCAGAACTGTAACCTACAGGACTATAACCAGCAGAACAATGTCGACACAATTAAGTCAGTCACACCCTCGCAGTGACACGCATCACGGAACACAATCAATTGACTGTTCCACATCCGCTGTTTCTTTGATTAATCTGCTTGGTGATCAATATGTTAATTGTGTAATTGGGGATAGCAAAGTGTGGCGTTCTATTAAGAGATTACGGTATACACTTATTAAATCAATGTCAACACAAAATATATTTTAAATGGTTCCAGATCACACAGTGAAATATTTAGAACCTTCATTAATGGTCTTACCTTTACGATCTTTGGTATTTTGGTATAGGTGTACATGTATTTACAAATACTAATTAATATTGCCTTTTTGGTAAATCTACAATTAAGATTGTCACAATTAAATTGTATATATGCTTTATGTTTTCATTGTTTCATACAGTCAAAGAAGATTGTTTCATATTATTATACTTTTGTGTTACATATTTGAATTTGAATTATTTTCATGATATCTATCCTAAGTAAATGATCTGTGTTCATATAATTAGAGACATAAAAATAAAAATATATCTAACCCTACAAAAAACAAAAAAACAAAAAAATAAAACAACTTAAAAACATTTAAAATAAATAAAAATAAAATATAAAAACAAAATAATGGCCTGCTTCAAGTACCTGTGGTCTAGACTATGACACTCCTGGTTGTACTCGCTGAAAGTGTATACCTTAATTCTCCTAATAGTTCAAAATTGCACCTAAATAAAGGATTCCTTAAAATGTCTTTTTTTATTGTTTTTTTTTCATTTAAATATTTTTTATTGAGATAGAATAATTAAGAAAATTACAATTTCAAAATAATGGTCATGTTCGTATATTTATGGTCAAATTTCTTTTATTTTCGCCGCTTATTAGAAGGTTTGAATTAATAGGTGGATTATGGTATAAGATGTAAATTGCAAAATCTATGCATAAACCATGTAAACTAATCAGTTGTGATGATTGACATGAAGTTGAACTGGTATAAAGTTAATGATGGTCAAAATATTCATGAAAACTTTGCTAACTTCAAAATGTTATCCAGAACATTATTTTGACGTAAACAGTAATACAATTGAAAACTGGCTGGCATATAAACATGAACAAAGGATTGTAAATCTCTTTTTATTATTCTAATGATTCAAGAGACATCCACTTCAAATGAATGTTGTTGAACAAAAAATAAAATAATCAATATTTATGAAATTATTTCTTTCAGAAATGTAGTCTAGATACCTTGTTCACTTTCTACAGCAACATCAATTTTCATTTCATCTTGATTATATTTTTATTACATCTTGACTACATCTTGATTTCAGTTCCAGGTTTAAAAACATGTGTAAGATACGAGTGAAAATTTTGGATTCACAGACAATTTGACAGACACTTACTTTCTCTTGTCGTTAATTCCGTAATTAAATCAATCGTGCTTGTGGTCATATTCCCGCAGCGAAGTTAAACTCCATAATCACTCACTCACTTGTAGTCATGGTGTAATAATCGAAGCCATTAATATAGCAACCATTCAAGCACATTACTACAAGAAACATTCAAACACATTACTACAAGAAGTGTTCAAACATCATTATCATATGAATTACTAAATCCATTACTTGTTGTGCACAGATCAACGTGTTGGCTCAACAAACAAACGAAAAAGGAACACTCAGGATCAATGTTAATTGAGAAAGTTAACAGAGTATGGTAACATTCACTCACCGCGTCGACAGAATGGTTCACTCACCGCGTCGACAGAATGGAACTCTTTTATCCTCCTTCAACAGTGACAATATCATACAGAATCACAAGCTCAGTAAAAGTCTGACAAACTGACCGCTAATTGTTCAGAGAATGTACTTCATAAAGCTGGCATTGTAGTTAGTCCGATAATGTGCTCATACACAATACCTCCATCCATTGCTTAGATAGGCACCGGACGATGCATTGGTGCCAAGACCAATTGTAGGTTTACGTTAAAAGCCCGGGTATATGGCCAGGAAACTTAAAGTAAGCCCGGGCTTATACTGGAAGCTTGATCAGATTGGTCCACTTGCAAGGATATGCTTTTAGACGTATCTGTTCAAGGAAGTCATGAATTAAGTCAAACCCGGTTTCCACCGGCGTTGGTTTTGATCATTAAGTTGACGGTAAAGTGGAATACAGTATTGATTAGGAATCAGTCTCTCCAATACTCAGGGAGCCCTTTAACTGCAGCCTTCGTAATAGGCTGTGAGAACTACATCTGTTGCACTTTGACCAGTTGTGTAACTCTCCACTTGGGAGATAGAAATGTCATGTTCTTCAAAAGCTTGGAGGTGTGACTTCATCGGTGTAGCGATGCATCATGGGAGATCGGTGGCTCCAATGACAGATTATCACTTATGACACCGAATAATCACATTAGCAGCCAGTCATGATCCATGCACCAGCTAACAGCAGGGAATACAGCTGATTATACCGCACCGTGATGATAACTGTCATAACTACCCGCTGCCAGATCCCACTGATTTACATTGGATGACAGATATACAATCATATATGTACATGGCATGTCTACTTTTATATAATCATATATTTGCATGGCATACAGACAGGTATATCATTACACATGGTCGTAGCATGTCAACAGGTGTACAATCATCTGTATTGCATATCAGAGGATGACAGATGATGTGGAACTCTGACATACCAATACTTCCTCCTTGACAATTAACCTATACCTTTCTTATACTGTCATCATTTAATTAAGGAACACACAGCTAGCTTTCAATTATTATTAATAAAAGACAATATATTGAAATAAATATAATTATTACTGATGTTCAAGAAATTCAACTGAATTATTCATGAGACTATTCAGTGGTTCTTGTCAGAAGCTGGTAATGATCTGGTGCAAGTAACAAAAAAGTGATGCTGGAATCAAACAATGGAGAATGTTCATCAATAAGGACATAACTTCATTATCCATAGCTAATAATAGACCAGAATATCTGTTACCTATCGAGAAAATATTGTTTTATATCAAAAGAATATGTTATTGACATAATTTGTTACCTATTGACAGAATACTGTTCTTTATTGATAAAATATTAGTGACCAATGGACAAGTATATCTGTGACCAATGGACAAGTATATCTGTTACCTATCAACAAGTATATCTGTTACCTATCAACAAGTATATCTGTTACCTATCGACAAGTATATCTGTTACCTATCAACAAGTATATTAGTGACCAATGGACAAGTATATTAGTGACCAATGGACAAGTATATTAGTGACCAATGGACAAGTATATCTGTGACCAATGGACAAATATTTTAGTGACCTATCGACAAGTATATCTGTTACCTATCGACAAGTATATCTGTTACCTATCGACAAGTACATTTTACCAAAATGGAGACAATGGAATCTACATGTGCAGAATCTGAACAGAGCCGAATACTGTGACATGACATTGTGGTAGCCATGACATTCCAGCAGCCACAATCAGGAGGAGATAATACGGAGATAATAAGGAAGAGATAACAAGCTATGTGGAGACACTGCTATGAATTACGGTCAAGCCGCCAACAAGCATGCTTCTCACACGTAAACAGTAATTGAAGGCTGCCGAAGGATTTCTGCCGACTCTCTTCTCAACTGATTTGTCAGAGTCAATCATTGTGTTCGTAATGAATGTCCTGTCCTTCAGTGATTGGTCTGACAGTAGTGACCACTACAATTGGTCTGACAGTAGTGACTACGACAATTTGTCTGATAGAATATGGCGATGATAAAAATTGATCTGACAGCATAGTGTCCAAAAGAATTGACCTGACAGTACTATAGTGATGACAATAGTTGATCTAGTAGTCTACATTGGTCAAAGGATATAGTGACCTTACTATGTGATCTGACAATACATCCATTCACAACGTGGGGCACCGTTAAAACAGGACAATGAGCAATCCTGGGATTCAAACCCGAGTTGCTGAATTGTGAATCCAACGCTCTACCAACTGAGCCAAAGGGGTTGCTGAATTGTGAATCCAACACTCTACTGACTGAGCCAAAGGGGTTGCTGAATTGTGAATCCAACGCTCTACCAACTGAGCCAAAGGGGTGACCTTGGTGGCCAAGACCAGTAGGAGCATTTTATATGACACCCGACTACATTAGCAACAGTCACCATTATAATGCCCATGTCAGGATACCTATGTCAGCATGATTAGAAAATTAACATTGACTCTGGGAAAACATTACTTATTTTTAATGCAGCCCAAAGACACTTCTCACAAGAACTGAAGTACTGAGAAGGCCAGGCAAGTTTTAGTTGAACTGCCTCAGAGTAATTTTGTATAATAAAGGATGTAACCAGATGTAATCATATGTCACAGCATCACGAGTGCAATGGATCCACTCTGAGAATGTCAGGACATTGTGAGGGTCGTATACATGTCAGGACATTGTGAGGGTCGTATACTCTGAGAATGTCAGGACATTGTGAGGGTCGTATATACGTACCTAGAAGAATGTCTGGAGATCCTCACAACATTGTCAGCATGACTGGTACCGGTACCTGTAATAGAACACAACTCTGATAATTATCTATCAACAAGCTTTGCAATGGCAAGTATTTCATGAGAGCTTGTGTTTTCATTTCAGACAAATGTTACAAACAATGGAAGCAGAAAGTAGATAAAAATGACCTTTAGATCACGTCAAATTTGACTTGTATCAAAATGCAGCATGATATTTTGTTAATACACAAGACCTACAACATTGGGTGGAGAAATAATTTCTTCTGATTGGATAGTAGGACAAAGAAGACACAAGCCTATGGCAGGACATGAACACAATAAGACACAAGCTATGACAGGACATGCACACAAGCAAGACACAATCCTACGGGAGAACACCCAGAGAAGCAAGGCAGGAATACCACGGTCTATTGCTGGTTGTAGTAATGACCTTGTAATATTAAAAGACATTGTAGTATTGAAGAAATATTTGTTTCTGAATGTGAACACAGCAGGCCAATGTTGTGAGGCATATGTCTCTGCATAATAAATACCATCTCTCTTCATTAGTGTTCAACTGAAGCTCTGGCTAGCCTAGGAATATGAAGCACCTGTTGCCAGCGATGATGAAAGGCAACAGTTGCTGTTCCTTGACCTTCTAAAAGGCCACAGATATCTCATAGATCACTGACCTGGAAACAAAGTAGGTCTGATGTATTCAAATTAACTACATGCTTCGAATAGCATCCGTACTGAGACATCAACTCTTTTCTTATTACCTTTCACGAGATGAAGCCTTTGAAAATTAACTAGTTAGTGTCGAGACAAATTAGGGTGCTCCATAATCTGACTGCTTCAATGAAGAGGACCACACAGCGAAACACAGCATGTACTAGTATATCACTACTGCTACTGCCCCAACTTTCTCCCCATTTGTGCTAATAATTTCAATCTTAGAATTAATATCCACCATGTTTCATAATTCCAAGATGAATGCTAACAGATGTATCATTGCTCATTAGAGTTGTATCAGGTATCGCGAGCGACGTGGATGACTGAGGAGATGACTGTGAGATGACTGTGAGATGACTGAGGAGATGACTGTGAGATGACTGAGGAGATAACTGTGAGATGACTGTGAGATGACTGTGGAGATGACTGTGGAGATGGGTGGAGTACCAGACACTGATTATAAGTGTATATCTTGGGCATAAGGCTAAGCTATAGTACAGTTTAAGTTAAACTTGGTTTTCATTTCTTCAAATTTTACTTTTGCCTTTCTAAAGATATTATTGTGTTTCTGATATACACATAATTTTGTTTTCTTTGATATACATGAGTTGAATTTTTGTCAGATATATAGACAAGAGTTTTGTTTTATTGAACTAGTGCTATGCGTCACAGTGGAAAAATTTCACCAATACACGACGCTTCAGCAGGTGAGAGTAATTCTGAGATGTGGAGTGTACAGGTGAGAGTAATTATGAGCTGTGGAGTGTACAGGTGAGAGTAATTCTGAGGTGTGGAGTGTACAGGTGAGAGTAATTCTGAGGTGTGGAGTGTACAGGTGATAACGGCAATCAAATCAACGAGCATAACAAGACATGCATTACAAAAAAAAATCTCAAAGTCTGATATATTTGACACCTGTGATGGTGTATACTCCCTGACAGCAATCTTTCAACCAGCCATCAAGGTCACGAAAACTCATCAAGAAAATTCATCAAGTAAGAAAAGCGTTGACAGGGATTAAATATCTCTTATCATGATTTTATCCATTATTAATGTCGACATTAGTGCCCGGGTCATCCTCCTCACTGTAATGGCAGAAAGTCTCAGCGAAACATCAAGGGAAGTAATTACAGCAGGCTCATCAACGATCAAGACATTTGTAGGATCCTGATGTACCCAAACAGTAATTACAGTAAGTCTTTGATGGACCCAAGCTACCATTATATAGGCCTGACTAAACATACGCCGTTGTAATAGCTGGCTGTGTGTGTGTAAAACACATACCAAGTATTGACGCCATAACTCACGGGAACCAAAATTAATTATTTGAAGCAGTATATTTTTCATGTTATATCAACTCACTTTGTAGAGTATCAAAGTTAGTTAAACATTGTTTTTACATGCCATGTCTCTAATAATTTACACATGAAATTGTCTGTTGTTTTTAGTAACATTTCTATCTAAATCAAAGAATGTAAACAGACTCATGATAGATTATTTTTGCATATGAACAGATTTATTGCCATGACATACTCCAATTCTCATGAGCAAAAATAGAGATAGGACTGTTAAAGAAATTTAACAATGACATTACCGGTATGTCAGTTCAATTAAATTCTTTATTGCATATAAGACCACTGATACAGTCGACCCCTGTTTATCCGGACGATTGTGTTGCCGGTAAAATCATGCGAATAACTGAATTTCCGCATGTCCGAGTAATTTTACATATGAAGATTGATATATGGTTCCCAGTAAAAATCGTGCAGATAGCGAGGGAAGTCCGGATAAACTGGGGTCACCTGTACAGTAATACATATCATGATGACAGGTAGACAGTACAAGTCATTATATAACAATTAATTTACATTAGCAGACAATATATCAAGATAATGCATATATAACAGTGTATAAATAATTCCAAGTCGAATATTACATTTTTGTTACCCGATGACGTAAGGGTAGAAATGCATGATGTGATTGTTGAATAATAATATTGGCAGGTAAATACAAAGTTTTTATGTCAATGGTTACCAGCGAGACAGAACAGTCTGACGGTTGACAATCATTGACTGACAGTTGACAATCATTGACTGTCGAGGTGTGACAATCACACAACCTGTTCCTGTTCTTTGTTTGCCAACACGATGTTTGTTGAAGATACCCACTGAGCTAATCAATATAGATATTAATACTGGAAATTAAACAAAGGCTGTCAATGCTTCGTCAATATGAAGTTCATGGTCAGAGCCAGGTAATTTTTACAAAAACAATTAATCCATAAACTAGGATTGATTAACATATGAACACAGTGTGTTCACACGAGTTTATATCAATACACATGCATTTAACGAGCCACATTTCCTGATATAATACATCCCCAAAACTGATGTGATATTTGTTCATTTTATACATAATGTAGTATTATCGATGCTATGTAACATACCGACTCCGTGGCGTAAACCTTAGAGCGCCTGCCACGGAGTGCGGAAGGTCGGTAGGTCAAACCTCGTTTGACCACGGCCGCATCATACCTAAAGACGTTTACAATAATGGTAGTTGATGTCCCCATGCTTGGCGCTCAGCATAAAGGGAAGTTTACA